>PVIY010012826.1:0-60836 GCA_004026745.1 Myrmecophaga tridactyla | reverse complement strand
AAAGAGGTCCTTTAATCCTGTACTGATTGTTGTAATGCCTGGGAACATCCTAGAGTATATTAAGCAGATAATCAAAAAGCATTGGCAAAGTCCCCTAAGGGAGGGGAGAAAGAATATGGTATTATTAAACCTTACCATCAGGGAATCCCTTGATATTAAGTCAAACTTTAGGGATACCCAAAGCAATAGGCCATGCCCTCAATCATGAGGCTTACTGTTGTGAAGTTTATGTAGGTAGTGGAGAAGTTTAGCCTACCTATAGACATGCCTAAGAGTTACTTCTGGAGGACCTCGTTATTGCTCAGATGTGGACTCAGTCTCTCTAAGCCCAACTCTGCAAGTGAAATCATTGCCCTCCCCCTACATCGGACATGACATACAGGGGTGAAAGTCTCCCTGACAATGTGGGAGAGGACTTACATGGGTGAATCCAGACCTGATACTGTGGGATCAACAATTACATCCTGACCAAAAGGGGGAAAAGAAGTATAATTAATAAAGTATCAGTGGCAGAGAGAGTTCAAATAGAGTCGAGAGGCTACTCTGGAGGTTGCTCTTATGCAAGCTTCAGGTAGACCTTGCTACCTATCATAACCTGCCAACTCCCAATCAGGACCATTCCGGCCAATCCTAAAGAACACCTAGGGCAATATATAAGATTCCACAAGGGTTCTATGCACTAGAGTAACTTTCCAGAAACCTACAACCTCCAGATGGGTCCCTGGTCCAGATAAGCCCTGAAACCTAGCCCAGCCTCTCCAGAACATCAGATGGTTCCATCTCTCTACCCCATATTAGTGACAGACTCTTCCAATATCAAAAATTTAGAATTGTTATAGCCCAAACCAAACAGAGGTATTTAAAGATCAAAGTTGATGGTGGAATTATACATAGAAGATAGGACTTAACAAACTCCATATGCTGACTCATGGTCTTAGGAATTCACCTGTATACAGGAACTTGACTGTCTCCTCTATTCTGTAAGACACAGACTTTTTCCACTTTTAAATGCTCCTTTGCCCCAGGGCACTTTGACTTAATTGTTTCTTGTGTTTCTTTAGTTGCCAGTAAGTTCAAAGCAAGATCTGAGAAGGTAAGCCAGAAAGCCCCCTGAGGTTTATTCTTTCAGCATGACAGCTGATGAATTTGCTCCAACAAACAGGCACGCCAGTATGTGCATAAGGGTCACTGCTCCTTTCTGAAGAAATCCAGAAACCCACAATGAGATGGCAGGCTGGCTGTACACTGTGCTAGGGAGGGGTTGGAGCAGAAGCCAGTGAGGGTCACGTGAGCTTCTCTTATTTTCAAAGCTTTGTTTTCTTGGTTTGGCATTTTAACTGTTTCATAGTTTTGAGGAAGATGGCTCTTCCGGTTGTTCTTTGTTGTTCAAAGATTCTGTGGGGGAACATCATTCTGGAGAATCCTATACTAACATCTTATTTGACCAAAAGTCTTATTTCATTGTTTAAATGTATTAAGCAATGTCTATATTTTGTAATCTACTGAGAGTATTATTGTTTCAGAGTTTGGTAAAAATTTCCTTAAATTTACAAACTCTCTAATACCTTTCTCAGGAATAATTTACACACACACAAACACACATATATGTATAGGATAAAAATCAACTCATGTAGGTCTACTTTCTAGAAAAGAGTGACAGTGTTAAGAGTTAATGTTTTTGTTGTGTTTTGTGCTGAGAAATAGAAGAATAAATCTATAAGCATCCTGTATCAAGTCTAAATTAAGCTTAAATTATTGGTCTTGAAATCATAACTTGAATATTCTTCACTGGAGATATTGAAACTTTTGTGTAGATTATTAGCTCATCAAATGCCTAATAACACCAATTTGGTAATCCATCTATGAAGTAAATTTCTTTTTTTATACTTTTAATTATAGTTTATCTGCATGCAATATTTTATTGTTTAAAAATATTCTTTAAAAACTCTATCTATTCGTGCGAATTCAATATATTGTTTACGGGTGTTGAAACTAATAACCATAACTCAAACTTCATAAACATATGGCTTTTCAGAAGTTGCATGCCACCAGATGGGAATTTGCATGATACACACATGGTAAATGGGTCCTAACATTTTCTGGTCAGACAGAAGTTGCTTATAATCAAAATTACTCCTTGGCATTACATTAAATCAGTCACGAAGTACCTATCAAGTCTGTTAAAGATTTTTTTTTTTTCTGCCAGCAACAGAACAGATTGGCTGAGTACACTATGAAATGGCTTATGTTTAGGAGTCATGCACAAAATAATTTTCACTGTATCTCTAAATACTGAAATCAGAGTCAAAAATGTGAGAAGGTCACATTGTGAGGGGAAGAAGGACAAGTCACACTAAGAGAAAACAATGTTCACACCTCTCATCTTATGTTAATTCTATGGCATATGTTCATGTTATAATATAGTCTATAATTCAGATTAAGTATTTGTCTTGGCTACGTTGTTGTTTTCATTCTTCCTTTTTATGCCTTTTCTTTCTCATTCCCTCCCTACTTTCCTCTCTTTCTTTCCTGCTTCCCTTCCTTCCAATCTTTACCTCTGACTCTTTTTTTAGTACAGATCCTAAATACATTTAATTATGTGTATAACTTATTGGACCTGAAATTTAGCCATTAGAAAGAAATCTAGAGTTGATACTATTATTGTACAAGGACTCACAGTCCAACACACAAAGAGGCCAATATTAGGACATCGTGATTTTGAGAAAAGAAACAGCTTTAATGCAAGATTGACTGACATGAAGATAAGAGGCCAGGCTCAAATCTGTGTCCATCTCTGAGAGTTTAAGGGAGATTTTATGGGAATTGGAGAAGGGTGGGCACAGAAGTGGGGAGGTTTGACTTTGCATAGTTCAATTGGTTAATTGCAGAGCTATTCAAATGTAGTAGAGTGGATTTTAGGCCAGATCTTCCTTATTGAAGAACCTCTCACCTTTTATTTGCTTCCAATGTCTCCCTGATGTCAGAATCTTGTTTCCAAAGGACCTTGGAATGTAACTGATCTGTTTAGGACTAAAGTAAATCAGAATACAGCTTGGAGGGTGATAAAAAGTCCCTTCCCTGTTTTGGGGGATTTTAATTTCTGTGTAAGACTTGGGAAAGAGAGATTTATTTTATCCAAAATTTAAATTTTCTGTGCCACAGTATCTAATTTAACCTGTTTGGTCAGTTTATTTGGACAACTTTATTCAGCTTTATTTTGCATAGAACTTAGAATGGGGAATAAGATTTGGTATTGTGTAAGGTTGATTTAATATCCTGATGCATATTATTTATATTAATATCCTGATGCAGAGTATTTGGAGCATAAAAGGAAATACAGTGCTTGCAAGTTCTCTTGAGGGATTGGGGAAGGAAAGCATAGAACTATTAAAATTCCCCACTGGAGAATTCCTACTATTCTCTCAAACAATAAAGGTTCCTAATTTACTGAAACTGTAATCAATGAACTTGTAAAGTATAATTAATGCCTAAGAGTCACCCCATGAAAATTTCCTTATTGCTCAAATATGGCCTCTCCCTCAAAGCCAAACTCTTCATATAAACTCACTACCTTCCCCACTACATGGGGCATGGCCCCCAGGGATAAGCATGCCTGACACTTGAGGAATCAAAAGCAGTGGTTGATCAGTGATGCTTTCAGAGAAAGCTTTTATCAAAAGGAAAAAATGTTAAAAAGAATAAAACAAAATACAGTTTCTATGGCTAAGAGATCACAGATGGAGTCAGGTTTCATTTATTATTATTCTGGAGGTTTTCCTTATGCAGGTTTCAGCCAGATTATAACAAACTGCCACACTACACAAAGTTCCAAGCAAAAATGTTCCTAAAAACCATAGGGACAGCCAAACACCATAAAACAAGCCACATGGCTACAAGGAATCAACATGCTGGGTTCTATTTGGGAGTCTATGAACAGCTATTTTCCCAATATGCCATGGTATTAGTCACTTGGAAGTCTCCTATCACGATCCTTCTACTTCTTTGATTTGGACCTATAATTTTCTGATTTACTTGTTAAGTTTATTTCTCAGAGACTTAAAGCCTCAGGATTGTTCCTATGCTGGTTCAGTCCTGAAATCCATAGGTATAAGTCCCTCTAAGAATGACAACCAGGAACTCACACATTCCTTCAGCTCCAAGCCAAGCAATTCTATTCCTCACATCCTAATCTACACCCTTAATCAGCATGAAGCAGCCAGAGCAGTCATCTTCCTGAATTCCTCAAGTTCAAGGAATGTTCAAAATCTCAAGGGGGGATTGAAACCACAGGCAGGATAAAACAGTTTGTAGAGATATCCTCTGTTCCTACAACCTTTTCTTTTAGCTTGTTTAACTGCATGGCGTATAACCCACACATGTGCAAAAGACACTGACTCTTATCCGGGATGGCCTTTGAGACCACAGGAACTGGTGTCACCTTCCTTGGAACCAAAATTATGAGGACAAGGAGACATGAGAAACAAATCAAAGGCAAGACAGCCTTCAATAAAGAAAATCTGGCCTAAAATCCACTCTACCACATGTGAACACCTCTACAACTAACCAATTGTGCTAAGCCAAATCAAACCTCCCACTTCTGTGCCCACCCTTCTCCCCCTTTCCCATAAAATCTCCAACTATCAAACCAGAAAGACAGTTTTGAGCCTAGCCGCCTGTCTCCATTACATTAAAGCTCTTTCTTTTCTCAAAACAATGTTGTAGTATTGGCCTCTGTATACATCAGGCAGCAAGCCTTTGCTCAATAATAACACAGACCTATTTTTCATTAAGTATTTTTTATATCTTTCCTATCTTAGTGGTACCTAATCACCTGAATACTAAGTTAGTACATCAATACCATGAAGTAAATTAGATTCCCATTATCAAAAGTCTACCTTTTAAAGCAGCAAATTATTTTTTCTTCAATTAGGAGTTAAATTTAAATGAACTAAAGAAGAACACATGGTTTATGTACTAATAATTTTTCTTCAATGCTACTTCTCTTTCAGCCAAACTTCTTCAATGGGCAAGGAAGCAGATGGGACATGAAACATTAAGGGAAACAAGGAATGATGAGCAACAGAATTGTAAACATTATCCACATAAACCATCTCTTCAGGCAGGTATGTGACTGTTTCACTAAAGATGCCTTATTGTTTCTCTCTCTACTAATGTGATTACAGAATTTGTTTCAAAACACTTTGAAGCCTATGAGCTGATGAGAAATTACATGAACTATAAGACAGTCATTTCCTTTCACTCAAAGAAAAAACAAAACATGCTTGTTTGATTTTCTTGTAACAAAAAGAAAAAAAGATATCAAAATAAGTATTTTGGCATTTCATGAGCATTTATTCAGGTTTCTAGTATTAATGAAAAAATTCAATTTGCATTAGCCTAATAGCCCCTATATCTGGGACCAATGTTTTTCTCCCTGTGGGAAGGGTCAGAGTTCATCCAAAGGCCATCAAAATGTTTCATCTGCCTATTTACAGCCTTTCTCACTTAGCAAATACATTAGCATAGCAAGAATTCACACACACACACACACAACCTTTGAATATGAAATTACAAACAAATATGTAAGCACACAATGGAGCTTATGGGTTGATTGCATGATAAGCATTAGGTAAGTAATAGCATTAATGGATTGCCAGGGAGGCAAGATAATTATAATTCCCAAATCATAAGGTGAAAAATTGATAGTAAAGAAACTTTATCATACATGAATGACAGCATCACTAACCAATTCAGATATTTTTGAAATTATAAAAGAATGCATACTTATGTAGAAAAATATTGTGCATATAATTATATTTTGAACTTTGACTTATTTTTTTGCTCTATTTTGTACAGAGTCCTTTATTTTATTTTATTTTTATTTATTTATTTATTTTTGCATGGGCAGGCACTGGGAAACAAACCCGGGTCTCTGTCTCTGGCATGGCAGGCGAGAACTCTGCCACTGAGCCACCATGGCCCACCCCAAAGTCCTTTAGCTTTTTTGTCCCAATCCATTTGCACAAGAACCAATACACCTTATGCTAAATATAAGGAAGCTGGGGCAGAGTTTTTAATTACTTACCCAAGAACACACAGATGTTAAATGTCTAAATGTATCTAAGCTAAGACCCACCCAATACTTAACCACAATATTTCAATATAGCTTTACTTGTTTTAATATATTATCATTCTAGCCTTTTTGCCTGTCTTTTTATCTCTCCACTCCTAATATTTTCTTCAATGTCTGCAATTTTAAAGGTAGTATTAAAAATCATTATAAAGTTCCATTAGCTATATATTGCACTTAAAAATACTCAAATAAATACCTAATAAAATATTTTCAAAGACCTCTTTGAAATATAATTTAAATTATTTTTAATTCCTAGAAAAAATTTATTTAGATTCAATTTTTAAAAAGAACTTTAAAATTTCCTTCCAAAATGTTTCATAAATTATCTTTAAACACCCATACAACTATTAATATATGACAATGTCTGCTTCATTCATACTCAACAGAATTGTCATTATAGTCTTTGATTCACTTTTTAAATTAAAACAAGTAATGTCACCTGTATTTTAAAACAGAAAGTATAATTAAGAGTAAATTAAAATATCATATATGATACACTCAACAGTGGAGGAATGTTTCTGTTAGTTTTTAATTTTTTAAAAAGTAGTGAACATAGGGTGGTGCAGCAGTGGCTCAGTGGCAAGAATTCTCGCCTGCTGAGCTGGAGACCTGGGTTCGATTCCCAGAGCCTGCCCATGTGGAAAAAAAAAAAAAGTGTCAACATATACTGCATTCACTGTTTTGTAAAACTAACTTCAAATATTTTATCATTCATTATTTCAAATAATTCAAAAGTCAAAAGAACAATATAGAAGACATTTTTGTATACACTTCCTGTATTAAGGATAAAAGAACATAATGTTGAAGGCTGTGACCTCTTATCCCTTCTCCCTCCTCCTCAATGTTACAAATCTTAATGCTGTGTTAATCTTACATATGAATAGCTTTACACTCTTACCACATGCAGTGAACTCCTAAATTACATTTATATTCATTTAAAATTTCATTGTTAATATTTGATGATCTTCCTAAAACAATATTGGAGATTGAGGATGGTTAAGTGAACAGCATTTTTTCTCATCTCTGTTCAAGACTAATTAAGTATAAGCACAAGAACACTGTGGTATTCAAAATATAATATTACATTAATTTGTGACTCTAGTAAAAGCCACAATAGAAAATGCATTGAGATGCTCTAACACAAAAGTTATCAATTTACTTAATGGCAGGCAGAGAAAGTCTAGATTTGTATGTCCCTCTACATATGTTGAAGGCAGAGAGGGACATTGTTAACTTAAACATTATGTTCAGAAAGGAGAATATGATCTGCATGAAAAAGTGCTGTTCTGATGCTTGTACAAGAAAACAAAACTAAAATAAGTGGCAATTAATGTCCTATTGCATATATTATAATAACCTAATGCAATAAGAACATGTAGCTAAATAAGTCAGCATTTTAACCATACATAGAATTCTCCGCATATTAAAAAATAAGTAAGTGGATGGCAGTAATTTTTCCTGAATATCTTATATGACAGTTTGATATACTATTAAAAGTTTCTTAATGTTTCCTTAAATAGGAAAAGTTATCTTTTTATGTTCTAATGGCTAAATTTTGGAAAGTATGAGAGTGCCTACAGACAGCACCATGTATTTGTGAGTAACAAATTACAGTTTGAGATCTGACTTAAGAAAATAAAGATAATAAAAATCAAGGATGCCAGGATATATCATGTACCTCAAGTAATAAAAAGCGTTGCATATCAAGAACAAAAGTACGTGGACACCCAATTGTTGTCTGTGTTACTCTCTTGATGGCTGTCTTCCTCTTGGTGCTCTGCCTTATTCTTCTTTCAGGTGTTTGTCCTAACTGGGACTGTCTAATCTGCTGGTTCATATAGGAGGGAATACGGAAAAGACCTCCTCAAAGGTTTGTATCTCACAAGATGAAAAATTATCCTTCTGAATCCTTGTTTCAAGATTCTTGTGAACTCCAATTGTTTCATCTAATCCATTCCACATCAATGGAAGATGACAGGAAAACATTGCAAGAATATTAATACTGTTGGAGGGAGAGGGGAGGGAAAATCCTGGATCTGTTTGGTGGGCAGATAATGCCATTGTCTGCATTAAATTCTGTCATTAGATAACCAAAACATAAACTCACCCCTAACACATACATGCGACTGTTATTCACAAATCATTTTTAAAAATGATCTCTAACTAACCCATTCCAAACTTACCACCAAAATCCATTCCATAGGTGAATAAGGAATACAATCCAAAAAGATGTCCATGTATAGCATCCAGACCGGATAGGGGTGACCAGTGTTGTGTGAGTTCATACATTTTTGCTTCCAATTTTACTACGATGGTTCTGCAAACTATGGATTTAATGATTATATATAGCACCAACTACAAGTACCATACATGCAGTAGACAGTAAAAACAAGATGCTGACAACTTTCCTATTTACTCAATTGTGAGAGAAACAGCAGCTTTTTATGGCCTTTATGCTAGAAAATACTTTATGCTAGAAAATGCATTAAATGGATAATGGTTCAGATGTAAATGAAAGAAGCAGTGAAAAATGGACCCAATATATTAACATTTTTTTTTTTTTGTAATTTTGAAAGATGCTGGGGAGGAATATCCAGTTATAGCTTATTTTGCCTTAGTTGCCTAATTCCAGTTTTAGTGGACTCCTGAATTTGGTATATTTCAGAAAAGATTACCAATCAATAGTCTTTTGTTTACCATATTAGTTGTTTTGCTAGAATCATAACTCTTAAACATAATTTGACGGTTTCCTATTGTAAGCTTCAATACTGGATATTCTTTATTAATATCCAATTTCATAAATATACCTTAAACATGCTATTTTAATCCCCAAAATTGTTTCAGTTATATGCTCTAAGTTACTTGTCATTAGCAGGAAATCCTGGTCTCAAAAAATTCATCATCTTATCTAACCATGAAATCTTGCTCCAACAGGGCATGGATTTAATATTGAAAAGATAGGTTTTGATATACTTTGACTAATATTCATCTTTGAAACATCTCCACAACAATCCACATTCATTCCAAAAACATGCTCTTCAAAATTAATGGAAAAAAAGTAATGGGGCCTGTCAGAGTAGAATACAGCACTCATTCTAAATAGTTTGGAGAGCAATCAGATTTTCTTCAATCCTTTTGCTTCCCTGACATAATTTCATTCAAAATACACAGGATTCCAGAATTTTCTGTGCATTGTAATTTTAGCTTTAAAATGAGGGGTGGCAGTGATTCAATCAGTGGTATGGTTATCTGAGTCTTTTTATTTTTCTAGACCATTGGCTCTATCTAAAAGACTGTCCCCTACACAAAGTCACCTATTTTTTTATTATGCCTTGTGTATTTCAATGCAGAACAGTGGAAACTAGTGTTTCTCTCTTGCGGAATTCTTCCTGAAGGATGAAATTTCTAGAAAGAGGGTCTAAACATATAATACCATGGACACACAATTTAGTTCAGTCTTTTGAAGATCATCATAAGCCCACACACATACCCAGACTAAAACTATCCAACTATGTCATTTAAAACTTAAAGTGAGTCCAATTACTGCTTTCACCCTTGACCCAGACCAGTCTATTTTCAAAGAAAAACCAGATTAACTGAATTAAAAGTTTTGTGCCACTCTTCTACGCCAGTGATTTTCAAAGTGTGGATACTGGGTCAGCAACACATTCTGGGGTCACGTCTCAGGCTTACTGAATCAGAACTTTGGGGCAGGGATAGGAGGAATAAGCAATCTGTAGTTTAATATGTCCTCCAGATGACTCTGATGAACTTAAATTTTGATGGCCACTGCTCTCTACAAAACCTTACAATAGCTTACTCAGTTAAAGCCAAAGTCCTTCCACTTGCCTAGTGTCTAAGTGGTCTTTTCTCTTCTCTTACTTTTCTCCTAATTGATAACCACTTCAAATGTACAATCCTCCTGACTCTCTCTTGAATAAATCAGGTTTACTAACCTCTCTGCACCTTGCACTTTTTATTTCCTTTGCTTAATATTCCCCCAGTGATCTAATACCTCAAGAGCCACCACGTAGGTATTGACTAAAATTTCACTCTTTCAGTAGTTTCTTTTGACCTCTTGTCTAAAATTCACATACTCCCACTGAGAAAATCCAGCCTCATTTCCTATTGAAGTTTCTCCTTAATATGGATCACTACTGTCATGGTCAGGTTCATGTGTCAACTTGGCCAAGTGGTGGTACCTGTTTGTCTGGTTGGACAGGTGCTGGCCTGTCTGTTGCAATGAGGACATTTCATAGAATTAGATCATGATCATGTCAGCTGCATCCACAGCTGATTCCATTTGTAATCAGCCAAAAGGGAGTGTCTTCTACAATGAGTGATGCTTAATCTAATCACAGGAAGCCTTTTTAGGAGGATTCAGAAGAGACACGCCCCATTCCTGCTTCAGCTGGCAAGCCTCTCCTGTGGAGTTCGTCCAGACCCTCCATCGGAGTGGTCGGCTTCACAGCCTGCCCTGTGGATTTTGGACTCTGCGTTCCTGTGGTCACGTGAGGCACCTTTGTAAATTTTATATTTGCGAGTGTTCCCTGTTGATTCTGTTTCTCTAGAGAACCCTAACTAATACAACTACCTAACATAAAATATTTTAAGATTATCTTGGTAATTGTCTACTATCATGACTTTGCTCAAAAAATTGATGGGGAATAACTGAATGAAGAGTGTATTTTAAATTTAAAAAATTAGTTTCTTCATGGTCTATCTCCAAACAATTTTTTTAATTGAAAAATCAGGTATTTCTTTCATATTGTATTTTTCACAAATGCCTTCTCAATTTCAAATATATGTTTCAATATAGGAGCTCTATTAATTTCACAATCACAGCATATTTGTAATATTCCTTTCTTTGTTTATTTCAGTCTTACAGAGGGAATTTTATTATAACATTGCTCTTTAATAATCACTTTTTCCCCAAAGATCAGTTTTATCTTTCTTTGGAGTAACAGAGAGATAGAAGGAATGGATGGATGGCCAGTTTCTATCAGGACAATAGTATTTCTTTTGTAAGCACTAAATCAAATAAAAATAACAGTAACCCAAGAACAGCCAGTCACATGAAATTACATTGTTCAATTTTTTTTTCAGTGGCAATAACATTGTGATTGCAAATCTAAGGAAAAAGAAAGATAAAGGCTTTGTGTGTGATATTTATTTTTTAAGAAAATGTTTTGGGTTGTAGAATTTTAGCCTTAAATGATTTTCTTTAATAGAAATATTAAGTAGAAGAAAATAATCAATGTTTCATGTAGCTCTGAAACCCTGAGATTTCAGTTATATAAAAAAAGGATTGAAAGAACATACCGTATTAAAAATGTATGACTATTATTTATTTATCTGAATTATATAGACCTTTTCTTTGTAACTTCAATGGTGTGTGAATTGTTCGTTTCCAGTCTATGGGTCAACCTTCCTCTATGGAGATCATAGAATTTCTAAGTGTTGCTATTCATTGCTATTGCTAGTTTATTTTTTATTACCTCTGTAGATTTCATTTCTCTGCAGTTCTCTACTTAACTTATAAAGTGAGCCTTACCATTTTACCAGCTCTGGGTGTATCTGAGAGACAGGAGGAAAAAAGAGAAACTGGAATATGGAATACAGAAATTTCTATCTCCAACCCCTGAATCCTACTGGAATTCTGTCATTTTTTTTTTTTAATCCCAACAGGCTATTTTCCTGTGAATAATTCTCTTAACAATGCAAAAAAAAAAAAAAAGTTTTTCCTCATGGATTACATTTAAGAAAGGGTCATTTTTTTACAGAAAAATCTATAAATTGTCTCATTATATTTGTCTGAACTGTTTGTATTTGTAAAGTGCTTGTTCTCCAATAGCTTAAATAATTATGTGCTTAACTTTAGT
The DNA here is from genome assembly GCA_004026745.1 of Myrmecophaga tridactyla. Lineage (NCBI taxonomy): Eukaryota > Metazoa > Chordata > Mammalia > Pilosa > Myrmecophagidae > Myrmecophaga > Myrmecophaga tridactyla. Next base: position 48,821 of record PVIY010012826.1, on the reverse strand, counting down.
TAAATATGCACTTATAACTAGACCTTCTGAAATACTCAGAATTGCAAATAAACATATCTATTTTTAAACACATACAGTCAATTCTTAGTATAATTAATGGAGTTATTAATGAATAAACTTACTGCAACTTCTTTATCCAAACAGATTCAATGTTTACATTGTCTATATTTTGTGTTTGTTTAGAATTAAATTAAGAAATATAATCACACTTTTGTCCGAGAGTGAGATACATTGTCCCATATATGAATATAAGTGTTAGGCCTAAAATAGTTCATTATGTCTGTTTTCAAGAGTGACTTTTTGAAAAAGATTGCAGTGCAGGGTGGCCTGAAAGACAGAAAAATAAAGACAGGATATACATTAAAATCTCTAGACGGCATATATAGACTCCTAAATGAGGATAATAATCAAATTATGAGGGATAATGATGAATAAATGAGGAATATGATAAATCTAATTCAATGTATCTGAGACTAAAGTTTGGAAAGTAAGAGAGACAGCATGAGGGAGATTTTAGTTTTAGTGTGCAGGTAAGTAGGTGCGGATGGGTCAATAAGGGAGCAGGGAAGGAAGGTCAGCCATGTGAAGACCCACTGTGCTGGGAAGAGATTCCAGGCAGAGGAAGGGGCAAGCACAGAGACACTAAATTGGAAAGGAGTCCAGTGTAAGCACAATGCTACGTGTCTTGTCATGGGAAGTTACTCTAGTCTCTTATTGTCCTTCTTTCATTCAACTCTTATTTCTGTTCTTTTTTCAACATTGATTTGAAGATTTACATTACTAACAAATACCTGCAAGTACATCATTCCTTTTACTTGAAGATGAACCCTGTCACATAAATTTTATTGCATTGTTTTCTCATCTGTGAAATAGAGATGATAATGGCATGCATCTTCTAAGGTTGTGTGGGGATTAAATGAGTTAATGAATTTAAAAGCCTAAGAACAGGGCTGCATTCCTGCTCTAACTCTCCTTGTCCAACCAGCACCCTCAAGCAGTTACAGCCCCAGCAGATACAATCTTGCAATAACTCCTTTTATCCAACATCACCAGTTCTGGTAGTTAAAGACCCAGCAGCTACAAGCTTGCTATGACTCCCCACTTAGCCTGTCAATTTCTCTCTTTCAAGCTAGACAAGAAAAATCCACCACCTCCCTACCTCTACCAACCATCCCATATAAACTATATCCCTTCTCCTGCTCAAGGCTGTCATCATTTTAGGCGTCAGCCTGCCTGTGCACGGTCTCATAATAAAGCTCCTTAAATCCAGTTTTGGTTCCTTCTCCTTCCTCCCTGTCAAGAAACCTATCACTGTATATTGTTAAACATCTCCAAAGATGTCTGAAGAACTACCTATAATCATATGTCCGTTAAAATATTGGCATTTTCATAGTGAAATATTTGGATAATCATAGTAAGTGGTTTTAGCTGAGATTTTACATGTACTGATGGTAAATAGATTAAATTTTGCCACCAAGTTGTGCGAAACCTTTAAGATTTTTTAGTTGTCAGAGCCTTTGGAGTTTGGAGCTAAATATCCCTTTGCAAAATATTTCCTCTAGCAAGTGATTTCATGTTGTTAAACATGATAATACATCAAAAGCATTTAGTCCAATTTATGCTAGTATGGTAGTAGTTGATAAAAATTAACTTTTCTATAAATTGCATATTAAAATTCTCTGCATTTTCCTATATATAAATGTGAGTGTAACTAGAATTCCTTCCCTTTTACCATATATGTGCCTAGAAAAGGAGCAAGGTTGAGGCGTGCTATGTAAAAGAGTTCTGTATGGAGGTTGCCCAGTCAGTGAATAGAACGTAGTCTCTATCTCCTCCCTCTACCCTCCATTTAGATTGCTTGACAGTCCTTGTCTTTATCTTCCCTGCTGTAAGGTAAGGCGGCTTGAATTGAAGGATATTTGTGAAGGACATTTGTGGTGATCACAGTGGTAAATATCATACTCCATCTTTCTGACAAGAATAAACAAAGTCTCCTAAAACTCTTATCTCAAGAGGTAAATGGTCTAATCTGAAGATACACTTAAAGTAGATGCTTTGTTACTGAGCAGTAGTTGCCAAATTCCTGGCTATAATAAAAGTATCCTTAATGACTTCCACTTGTATACTATGGATTCAACAAACTCACCATTTTGAGGGTAGTCGTGTGCCATACCCAATTTCTGGTAGTAGTGTTAATATTAGTGTTCTGAGTTAGTTAAATTGGATTAAAGTTTGGACCTGGGAGGAGCCAGATGTTACACAATGAGAAAATGAGGCCATCATGCATGAGAAAAGAGCTTGTTACTCACCAGCCTCCGAGAAAGAAACAAGCACAGTGAGGGTTCCATGTGCACTGGGCTCAGGAGGCTCAGTGAGCAGGTGGGGAGCAGCGCACAAGCACAACCAGAAAGGTTTGTGCTTTCATTATGGTCTGGGACAGAGGTTGGTAGATTTCTCCTGGGAGTCACAGATTGGTTAGTTTAAAACAACAGCCTGAAAAGGGAAAGGGCCTGGAGGTCAGGGGACAATGGTTAGTTTATCATTTGGGACCAGCTGTGGATTTTGGGTGAGGTATGTGGGTGGTGGTCACAGATGTGGCTTTGGACTTCAGAGAGTTTATGCCACAGGGCTGAAAGCTTTTTATTAACTAGGTCAAAGGTCAGAGTGGAGTTAAGATACATACTGAGGCAGCAATCAAAAAAATTTTATTGATGATTTTAACAACTAGTCTGGAATCTCAGTTTTATCTTAAAGGAGCATAACTAAGATGCATGCCATGAAATATGTTTGGGGAAAAAACTTAAAACAGAAATAGAAAAGAGTATATTCTGAAACTCTAGGCCTGAACTTAAAACATTAATTTTGGAAGTAGTGTTTATATTCTACTTATATCTGTTCTTTTTTAATTAAAAAACACTGGAATATAAGATAACAATTTAACTATCATTTATCTGCCACGTAGAAATTCTGAGTTTGAAATTTTGGACACATTTGATATATATATGGACTTAGAATACCTTATTTTTTATCAAGGTAAAGGAAACTGTGTGCATTTTCTTACTCTGGCTCACATTCCTTAGAGAACTACTCTTCTGAAGCTGGTGTTTAATCTCCCTATATATGGCTCCATAATTTTGCCACATGCATACAAATATATCACAGCATTGCTGCAATAGCAAATTTGGATGGGAGGTGATGAAAACCCTACATGCTTATCAATATGGGAAGGGATAAACAAATTTAAAATGTTGATATAATGAAATGGCATTTGTGTACATATAAGGATTAATAAATATGTATCATACAAATGCCTATATCTCAGTATAAATGTTTACCATACATAAAACTTCATTATTGCTTTATTCTCTTAAAAATTTTTGCTTAGTGATGCAAGAGGAATGCTAACTAGCTGCTTTCTCTGTTATGAAAATTTGATTAGAAGTAGTTTCAAAATAAAGTCCCCAGGGAAATTTCCTCAGAACGTGTTCATCACAATGACCATTAACTAAAACTGCAAAATTATGTTGCTAACAAAAGAAATATAATTACAAAATGCTGACTGTTATCTAATTTTGCCATAGGGTAAAAATAATGAATTTGCTGTATTTTCTCTAGCAAAACAAATTATGCTGACTGGAAAATGGAGCAATTTTCGCCAACTAAATTTATTTTTTGATTAGCAAAGCTAGAAGTCATGTAATAATATCCATCTCGATGATCCGAGGTTAAACTTTAAGTCTATCTTGCTAAATCAGTTGATGTACTGCTAAATGCTACCCAGAGATTTTACAGTTTTCTGGTTTTCAGTTGTCAGATCTCAAGGAAGCAGGGGCATGCTATAAAAACTAAAGAAAATATTTTCAATAGGATTTTTTGTTATTTTATTGTGTAATTTCTGTATTAATTAAAAGAGAAAATTTGTTAGACTCATGTGTTGTCTAACTCATGTTAGACTCATGTTAGACTCATGTTAGACATTTTAATTTTTTAACATCCTCTGTGCATTAACAATCCTTGGGAAATATTTATTTACTGTATTTATATAATTGTATATATTATATATACATATAATTAATATATATAATGAATGGACACCTATACCATAGATAAATAGCTTATTGCACGTTCTAAATAAATGGACTTTAAACCTTTATAATTAAAATCTGTTAATAAGCCATTATTTTTCACAACACCAAGTAATTAGTAAAAATTTAACATTATATAATTATGGTCTATTTATATACATAGATTACTTGTTTCTATATTCGGTTTCCAACCTGCTACACATTTTCCTTTGATAGTTCTTTTTCAGAGAAGCTTCACTGAATTATTAGTTGTGCAGTATTTTGGCTATTTTGGCTAAGATTGGGCTCTTGACCTAGATGGTAAAAATCTAAAATTCAGTCAGACTTTCTCTAAGCAATTGACGTTTTTATTGCCTGAGCCATTCCAAATCCTACTCACTGCTTTCAAGAGAGGCATGGGAAGAATTTGCCAGTAGGACAAAGAAAAATAGTTAAGCTATGTTAAAATCAGGCACTTATGAGAAGATGTTGTGTTCCAGGCCACACAAGTCTTGCTTTTCTTTGTCATGTATTTACCTTTATGTAGAATGAGCTGCATAACTGTCCTTGAGTTCTGTTCTGATATTCTTTAATATTTTTCCTGGTAGCCAGTATATGAAATGAGTCCCTTTTGAATACAAAATCACTTATCAAAATAGCCTTCTACTTTCATTGCAGGAAAAAAAAAAAGACTTTAAGTAATACATCCATAAGACGGAAAAACATCCAAACAATAGGATGAGATGAGAAAGTGAGAGAATGGGGAGATGACATTGTTGGTAAATGTGTTGCAGCATCTCTTAGTACGTTTTTTTTTCAGCATTTGTTTTTATTTCAGAGAGCTTGCAATGCCTCTGAAATCCATATACAAATATCAGATATTTATTTGCTATTTCTATGTGTACAATTGAAGAACAACTCAAAATCAAGGTAACTAAAAACAAAATCACAACCTTTTTTCAAATCTGATCTACTTCTAATGTGCTGTCATTGACTAAATTATAATATTGCCCATTCAAATTCTAATGCCAGAAATGTGGATGTTACTTTGTTCTACTCAGCCCCTTAAAGATATGTTCTCTGGAAAAAAAAAAGTCTATTTAAACAAAACTATTAACAATGTAAAATGGGGGTTATATTGAATTTAAATTAGAAATCAATAGAAACATCTGTAGAAAATTGCCACAATTTGAAAACAAAATAATTTCCAAATATCACATGGATAAAATAAGAAATCAAAAGAGAAACTAGAAACATTGAAAATGAAAAAGAAATGAAAGCACGATTTATCCAAATTTGTAGAATGCCAATGCAGCCAAACTTGGAGATAAATTTACAGCCTAAACACTTCTGTTAGAAAAAAAAAGAAAGGTGTCAAATTCAAAACCTTAGTTTCTACCTTAAGGAAGTAGAGAAAGGAGAACAAATTAAACCCAAAGTGTAAGAAGAAAAGAAGAAGTAATAATTTCAATGTAGAAATAAAAAAAAGAGAAAACAGATAAACAATGAAACCAAATGGTAGATCTTTGCTTTCTAAATTTTAGAAAATCCAATCCAATCCATTGTGAACAAAATTAGATCATTAGTGTTCTGGGGAAGAAGAGGAAAAAGAGTGGGAAATGAGCATAAGGAAAGTTTTGAGGCTGATATGTATGTTCATTATCTTGATTTAGTGATGATATCATGAGTTTATATTATTCCACTTCTATATCTTCTTTTCCTCTGAAGTGGGTCGGTCCCCTTGTTGGTACCTTGTTATGTGGGATTAAATGCCTGTAAATTAGATATTCTGTAAATTCCGGTTAGAGGTGCTGGCTGATGTTGTTTGGTAAGGAAAACAGAGCCACACCTGGAATAGGTATCTATTGTTGAGAGGACAAACCATTGCTCTGATGAGGGGAAAACCATCTTCCATCCTCATCTCCAGGATGGAAGGGAGCCCAATGTAGTCATCCTTGGCCTATTGTTCTCCTTGAAGAAGAGTTTCATATCAGAGGCTCAATGTTGGGTTTTGTTGATGGCAGGATGGATATTCTGAGGTAACAGTAACTATATTACCTTCCTAACTGGATCCATGCATAACCTCCATCTCTGCCACCATGCCCACCGCATTTATGTGCCCTATAGTGGTTCTGGAGGTGCCAGTGGCAAAGGCTGGGTAAAGTCACTAACTGCTTCATCCTGTATACTTCATTGTTCAATGCTTCTTCCATAGTTATATTACTCATATTTTTTCCCCAGGGAAACAGGACCGAAATGATTTATTCATACATATAAATATTATAAGATTTATTATAGGAATTGCCTCACACAACCAGGGGATTCTGTAGGGCAGGCAGCAAGTTGGGAAAACTCCAAGGAACGTTGCTATGAATTTCCCAAGAGAAACTGAACAGTTGAAGTAGAGGTAGAAATTCTTCCCGATTGTTGAAATAATCCATCTCCTTTTAAGGTCTTCAATTGATTGAATTAGGCTTCTGTCAGCACTGAAGCAATCTACCTGATGGTATATGTCATCGACCATATATGTTATCGAGTGACTAATGACTTCAGTCTAGGAAATATCCCTGCAGTAACAGTCAGGCTAGTACTTGCTTGACTAAAGGACTGGACACAATAACCTAACCAAGTTGACAGGTGAACTTAACCCTCACAGTAGCATATACTTTCAAGTGAGTATTGTCATGTGGAACAAAATCCTTCACACTAAGTATCCATTCCCATATGTCTATTCACATGCCTCTACTGAGACTTTTTTGCTTCTGATCTTCCAGTCTTTTGTCATTTCAGGTCTCTCAACAGCAAGTTAGGCCATTTGCATAAATATATTTACCTTCACCTTGGTCCACTTTTTACATCCTTACAAACTGAATGGCCATTCTTTCCAGCCCTGCGCTTTGGAAGATTTTCTTTCTGTGTGCTTTTTCTTAATGTGGCTATTAGACATCCACCATTCATTTTTGACTTGCGCAACTTATCAATGAGACACTTTCTTCCTGCCTCAACTGGTCATACTGCAACTCTAATATGGCCATATTTGTGAACTGGTGGAGGGATGCTAAAGTAAACACTCTGTGGGTGACTAGGGACTTGGACTATGTACATGGGCAGATGATTCATGACTTCTGGTCCTGCTCAGGCTCAATTATGTATACCAGTATCAATTTATGACTAGGCCAACCAAACAGAACAAAGGACTCAATGGGCAGTCCTACCAGGGCCCATTAACACACGAAGAGCTGTTTCTCCTTTTAAATTAATTTTCATGTACACTCAATAGTCACCAAGTGAAAATTCCATTTTACCCTCTATCCCTATCCCATGATAACCTCTAATCTATGTTGTCCCTGCAAAGTCTCTATTTATAGATAGTAAGAGGGATGTGCTGGTTAGAAACTGTTATGTTATGTAACCCAGAAAAGCCATGTTCTTTTAATCCAGTTTTGAGGCAGAGCTATTGTTTGGTGGGACCTTTTGATTAGGTTGCTTCCATGGAGATGTGACCCCACCTATTCAAGGTGGGTTTTAATCAGCTTACTAGTGTCCTTTAAGAGGGAAATATTTTGGAGAGAGATATTTGAAAAGCTGACACAGAGGGCAGAGAGATGAAACCAAGAGACACAGACTTTTAGAGAGGTTACATTAAGAAACAAAACCCAGAGTTTGCCCTGGAGAAGCTAAGTGAGAACCCACAGATGCTTGCAGAGAAAGCCACTGGAATAAGAAGCTGAAAGTAATGAAACAAGAGCAAGGACCAGTAGACACCAGCCATGTGCCTTTTCAGATGGTAGAGATGTTCCAGATGCTGGGACTTCAAAATCAAGGTAGATGCAGAATTTTACTTCTCTCAAATTTAGGTGCATTTTATTTCTTTTCCTTGCCTAATAGCTTTGGCTAGAAGTTCTGGTACATCATTGCATAGCAGTGGTAAGAGAAGTTACCTTTGTCTTCATCTTGATATTAATGAAAAAGCTTTTAGTCTTTAACCATTGAGTGTGATGTTAGCTATGGGATTTCACAAATGATCTTTATCACTTTGACAAATTTCTCCTCTATTCCTAACTTTCTGAGTGCTTTTTCAAGAAATAGCATTGCCTCTTATCAAATGCCTTTTTATGCATCTGTTTGGGTAATCAAGTACTACATTTATTTTGTCACATGTTGAACCACCCTTGCCTTCCTGGGATAAATCCCAATTGGCCACATCATAGTAAAAGATGTTAAACGTAGCAATTTGTCCTTTACTTTGGAGCAAATGTCCAAGCATTCTCCTGAGTACAAGATAAATAAGAATATTACTGAGGTGGCAAGTTTCTGAATTTCATGGGACTCATATGTCACTGTCTGGAACACGTGTCTAAACAAGGCCTACAATTGAGAGCCACCTCTTACTCATTTTGTATGATTAAAAGGATGTCAAAAGTATTAAGAGATTAATATGATGTTTTGTGGAATATCCAGTTAATCAAGATCTCTTCAGACTATATTATGGAAGAAAATAGTAGAGTTAATATAGCCATGGATAAAACAGTAAACAAATTTTACTATCTGTTCCACAAAAATAGCAAAGTATTTGTGATCCTCTTTTATAATTAGAACTGGAAAAAAGGAACACCAAATCAATTCCCTCATACTATGCCTTTGAGCCCTTATTAATCTTCTCCAGGAATGATACCTCATCCAGTATAGCACCTGTCTTAGTTTGTCCAACTTGTTATGGCAAATCCCATACACTGGTTGGCTTAAACAACAGGAATTTATGTCCCGCAGTTGTGGAGTCTAAAAGTCCAAAATCAAGTTCTTGACAAAACATGCTTTTCTCCTGGAGTCTTCAGCATTCTGGTTCTGGCTAGCCACAATCCTTGGGGTTCCTTAGCTTGCATCTCTGCCTCCATCACAATGCAACCTGCTTTATTCCCTTACTTCTTCTGACTTTTGGCTTCTACCTCTGTTCCATTTTCCTTTCCTTATAAGGACTTCAGTAATATGGGTTAAGGCCCACCCTTGTTCAATTTGGTCTCATCCAAACAGCACTTTTGAAAATCTTATGCACAAATGAGTCAAAACCTTGACTCCTCTTAATATAGTCAAAGGCAACATTTATAAATGGTTTCACACCCACAGGCAAGCAGAATAAGACTTGACTGTCTTAGTCTGTCCAATAGCAGGTGTGTATTTGGGGGACTACTATTTGATAATGTTAGCAGTAGTCTCTGTCAATCTCCAGGTTCCATTTGGTTCCTGCAGGGGCCAGATAGGCAAATTGAGTGGAGATATGACAGTGGATAGAACTATATTTGCAGGTGGGATCATTACCATTGCATTTGCTGGTGGGATAGTGACCCCTAGCCTTTGTTCTTTAATGATAATGTTAGTATCTTCCATACTCTCCACACTTATTTCACTCTATAGAAATTTCCACTGATCTTTCCCACAGTTTCTCCCAAGGGATAAATACCTTTTTTGTACACTGCGAGAGAAGTCCTCTCATTCTCATACTTAATCTTTAAGTGCTTGTTAGCCTTCCTAAATTTCTTATTATCTCTCTACATTGTTATCAATATAAATGTGTAATAACAAGTCAACATTATCATCCTTGTGGACTTATTTCTCCTACACATTTCATATAACTGAATGATCCCACCAACAAAAGTAGTTCCATCTACAAGTATAATTTCCCAGATCATGCCCTGTGAAATCTTCAGGAATCAGGGACTTTGTTTTCTACCAGAGATTATCTACGAACCACATGCCACTCATTATGAGGACCTCTTTGCCTGGAACTACATGATACAACCCTCAAGCAGTATCTCTCTACATGCTCTCTCAATCCACTCCCAGTACCAACTGCATTGGTTTGGGTCTTCTGACAAGCAGGCATCATTATTGAAATAGAAATAAAGGAGATTTATTGGGGAAATGTTAAAAGTGAAGTCTAGAGGGAGAAGGAGTAAGTGGGTAGATCTTTGAGATTGAAAAGCAGCAGATGTGTCATCTGTGAAAGGAAAGAGGGAAGAGATGAAAGGCAGAGCCTTAGAATGCAGTGCAGTAGGAAGAAACTCTTGACCGTGTCAGACCCGAGAAAAGATTGCCCACTGAAGATTACTGCATTGGGAAGGCAATTCAGGTTCTTGGACATTTCCAGGCTCTGTTATTGGATATGAACTGCCTGGTCAGAGTTAGTTTTAGGTATGAATGCAGTTGCAAATCTGGAGGTCGAGTTTTGGGAGGCTAATCACCAACTACTTTCCTCTTTTCCTTATAGCAAGTTTGCTTGAAGAGACAGTGAGCAGTGACTTCCATAGAGACTGTATATAGAAAAACAATAAAATGAAAAAAGAATTGTAGACCAGTAAACTTAAAATAACTAGAAAAATATAATAATGACTGCAATTATATTCGAAAGATGTTTATTACACCATTGTTTAGACTAGAACATAACTGAACTGGAAATATGTTCTAACTGCTTTGATCAATGAAGAAAATATGCACAACTACATATGTGCAGAACTATATCTAAGCAGTAATATACAGAATATGTTAGCTAAATTAGCAGAATTGTATTGGAAGGTGACCTGTAAGAAAAAGAGAAACTAATCAAGGCATTTTCACCATATGGGATTTAATTAGATAAATGTTGCAAGAGTTAGAATTGATGGAGGAACATTTTAAAAAGTGATTTGACTCAGAAATCAGTAATTGCAAAATGCTGCTTTGTATCAGAGAGTCAAGGAATAAAAAAGGAGGTGGTATTACCATAGCTCATGTCATGGTCAGGTTCATATGTCAATTTGGCCAAGTGGTGGTACCTGTTTGTCTGGTTGGGCAAGCGCCGGTCTGTCTGTTGTGATGAGGACATTTCATAGAATTAAATCATGATCATGTCAGGTGCATCCACAGCTGACTCCATTTGTAACCAGCCAACGGGGAGTGTCTTCTGCAATGAGTGATGCTTAATCTAATCACTGGAAGCCTTTTAAGGAGGATTCAGAAGAGACAGGCTCTTTCTTCTTCGGCTGGTGAGCTTCTACTGTGGAGTTCATCCAGACCGTCCATCAGAATTGTCAGCTTCACATCCTGCCCTGTGGATTTTGGACTCTGCGTTCCCCCAGTCACGTGAGACACTTTTACAAATTTTATATCTGTGAGTGTTCTCTGTTGATTGTGTTTCTCTAGAGAACCCTAACTAATGTATCTTGGTACCAGGAATGGTTCTTAAGAAACAGAATCTTAAAAATGTGTTTTTATGAATGGTTTTCTACTCTGACTGGACTCAAAGACACTAAAGACTCTGATTCCCATAATCAGAATGACACTCACAATCCATGGAGTGAGTTGGCAAAAGAGATAATAAAAATAACACTGTTTGATTCTCCTAACGTTTCGCTTGTATGAAGCCAGGCACTGGGGGATAATGTTTTGACACCTTTATAGAGTTCTGTAGAAATAAGAGGTACAGAGATGTTGGTTGGTTGTTGGTAGATACACTGGCTACATTAAGGAGTGAAAGGGATAGGCTTAAGCCTTCAAACAAGAAGCTTAAGCGCTGTCTGACAGATGTAGACATTTCTATGAGTATCCTGAAGGAAAATCTTATTTCCTGTAGCCGTAGACTTGAGATCTCTGAAAATCAGACTCAGAATCTTATTGTTAGAGTAGCAACTTTACAACATAAACTGAAATCTCAGTGTTGCATGGTGTCTGCCATTCAAGTGAGGGCATTGATTGGAAAGGAGTGGGACCCTGCAAAAATGGGATGGTGACATATGGATTGATAATGATGTTGGGAGTGAGGTTGAAACCCTAGATCATGCTGAGTCTTCTCTAGATAATCCCATAATAGTTTGCCCTGAGGACATAACTGCCCTACCTCCAGCCTGCTTTGAAGTGTTAGCCACCCAACCTCCTCCTGAAGGGATTAGCCCTAGAGTGATTAATCCTGTTTCACCAGATGAAACTGTAAATGACCCTGAAGCAAATGGCTTGGAAGATATTTCTAATTCTTTTCATGACCCACCCCTGCCACCCCTCATTTCTTCTAGACCTATAACTAGTCTAAAGTCCCAACAGGCCTCTAAAGGTGAGGTACAAAGTATCACACATGTGGAGGTATGTTATACTCCAAAAGAACTGTGTGAGTTTTCCAATTTATATAGACAGAAATCAGGGGAATATGTGTGGCAAAGGATTTTAAGAATGTGGGATAATGGTGGGAGGAATATAAGACTGGATCAGACTGAATTTATTGATATGGGCCCACTAAGCAGAGATTCTGCATTCAATGTTATAGCTTGAGGGGTTAGGAAAGGTATTAACAGATTGTTTGGATGGTTGGTTGAAATATGGATCAAAGGTGGCCAACACTACCTGAGGTTGAAATTCCAGGACTACCCTCATATAATGTAGATGAGGGGATCCAGAAGCTTAGAGAGATTGGAATGTTAGAGAGGATTTATCATGCAAAGCCTGCTCTTACACCCCAGGAATGTCCAGAGGATGCACCTTTTACCAGAACAGTGAGAAATAAATTTGTGAGACTAGCATCATCATCCCTGAAAAGCTCTGTGGTTGCACCTCTCTGTAGGTCAGATATTACTGTAGAAACTGCTGTCACTGAGCTGGAATCCTTAAACACAATGGAGATGATGGGATCCCGAGTTGGCAGAAGCCAGGTGGCAGCACTTAATCGCCAAAGACAGGGTAAACATGGCTATTATAATAGACATCAAACTCAAAACAGGCATCAAAATTATATGACTCGCAGAGATTTGTGGCATTGGCTAGTAAATCATGAGGTACCTAGAAATACAACAGAAGGGCAGTCTACTAAATTCTTGTTCAAGCAGTATAGACAAAAGAGTTCTAGGTCAAGTGAACAGAAGTCTAATCTGAATTATGAAAACACAGAGTCACAGTCCCTTAAGCAGTTTCCAGATTTGAAGCAGTTTACAGACCCAGAGTCCCTTGAATGAAGGGGAGGCCAGGTCCCTTTGGGAGAGAACCCTGTTACACTGCCACAAATTTATACTGTTAATCTTCTTCCAAGCCTTCCCCAAGGAGAATGGAGGCCTTTACCAGGGTAACTGTGCACTGGGGAAAGGAAATGATCAGATATTTTGGGGATTATTAGACACTGGTTCAGAAGTGACATTAATTCCAAGGGACCCAAAACATCACTCTGGTCCACCAGTCAAAGTGGAGGCTTATGGAGGCCAGGTGATCAATGGAGTTTTAGCTCAGGTCCATCTCACAGTGGGTCCGGTGGACCCCTGGACCCATTCTGTAGTTATTTCCCCAGTTCCTGAATGTATAATTAGTATAGACATTCTGAGCAACTGGCAGAATCCCCACATTGGCTCTCTAACTCATGCAGTGAGGGCTGTTATGGTGGGAAAGGCCAAGTGGAAGCCATTAGAACTGCCCATACTGAGCAAAATAGTAAATCAGAAGCAATACTGAATTCCTGGAGGGATTGCAGAGATTACTGCCTCTCTTAAGGACTTGAAGGATGCAGGGGTGGTGATTCCCACCGCACCCCATTCAACTCTCCTATTTGGCCTGTGCAGAAAACAGATGGGTCTTGGAGGATGACAGTGGATTATTGTAAGCTCAACCAGGTGGTAATTCCAATTGCAGCTGCTGTTCCAGATGTGGTATCATTGCTAGAGCAAATCAATACATCCCTGGTACCTGGTATGCAGCTATTGATCTGGCAAATACTTTTTTCTCAATAGCTATTAGTAAGGACCACCAGAAGCAGTTTCCTTTCAGCTGGCAGGTCAGCAATATACTTTCACTGTCCTACCTCAGGGGTATATAAACTCCCTAGCCCTATGTTATAATCTTGTCTGCAGGGAACTTGATCATTTCTACCTCCTACAAGACATCACACTAGTCCATTATATTGATGATATCATGTTGACTGGACCTAGTGAGCAAGAAGTGGCAACTACTCTAGACTTAGTGGAAAAGCATTTGCGTGTCAGAGGATGGGAGATAAATCCAACAAAAATACGGGGGACTTCCACCTCAGTGAAATTTCTAGGTGTCCAGTGGTGTGGGGCATGTCGAGATATCCCTTCTAAGGGGAAGGATAAGTTGATGCATCTGGCCCCTCCTATGACCAAAAAAGAGGCATAACATCTAGTTGGTCTTTTTGGATATTGGCAACAACATATTCCTCATTTGGGTATTCTACTCTGGCCTATTTATCAAGTGACCAGAAAAGCTGCTAATTTTGAGTGGGGATCTGAACAAGAGGAGGTTCAGCAACAGGTCCAGGCTGCTGTATAAGCTGCTGTGCCACTTGGGTCATAGGATCCAGCAGATCCAATGGTGCTGGAAATGTCAGTGGCAAATAGAGATGCTATGTGAAGCCTTTGGCAGGCCCCTATAGGAGAATCACAATGCAGACCCTTAGGATTTTGGAGCAAAGCCTTACCAAGTGCTACAGATAACTACTCTCCTTTTGAGAAACAGCTTTTGGCCTGCTAATGGGCCTTAGTAGAAACTGAACGATTAACCATGGGCCACCAAGTTACCATGAGACCTGAGTTGCCTATCATGAGCTGGGTTTTGTCTGACCCACCAAGCCATAAAAGGTGGGCATGCACAACAGTACTCTACTGTAAAATGAAAATGGTATATATGAGATAGGGCCAGAGCAGGTCCTGAAGGCACAAGTAAGTTACATGAGGAAGTGGCCCAAATGCCCATGGTCTCCTCTCCTGCCACATTACCTTCTCTTTCCCAAGACCCTGACTATAGCCTCTTGGGGAGTTTCTTACAGTGAATTGACTGAAGAGAAAACTCAGGCCTGGTTTACAGATGATTCAGCACGATATGCAGGTACCACCCAAAAGTGGACAGCTGCAGCATTACAACCCCTTTCTGGGATGTCCTTGAAGGACAGTGGTGAGGGGAAGTCCTCCCAGTGGGCAGAACTTCGAGCAATGCACCTGGTTGTTCATTTTGCTTGGAAGGAAAACTGGTCAGAGGTGTGTTTGTATGCTGACTCATGGACTGTTGCTAATGATTTGGCTGGATGGTCAGGGAATTGGAAAGACCATAATTGGAAAATTGGTGACAAAGAGGTCTGGGGAAGAAGTATGTGGATAGACCTTTCTGAGTGGGCTAAAAACATGAATATATTTGTGTCCCTTGTGAATGCAAACCAGAGGGTGACTTCAGCAGAGGAAGGTTTTAATAATCAAGTGGATAAGATGACCCGTTCTGTGGATACCAGTCAGCATCTTCCCCAGCAACTCCTGTCATTGCCCAAAGGGCTCATGAACAAAGTGGTCACGGTGGTAAGGATGGAGGTTATGCATGGGCTCAGCAACATGGACTTCCACTCACCAAGGCTGACTTAGCTACAGCCACTGCTGAGTGCCCAATCTGCCAGCAGCAGAGACCCACACTCAGCCCCCGATATGACACCATTCCCAAGGTGACCAGCGAGCTACATAGTGGCAGGTTGATTATATTGCACCACTCCCTTCATGGAAGGGGCAGAAATTTGCTCTAACTGAATAGACACACACTCTAGATATGGGTTTGCTTTCCCTGCACACAATGCTTCTGCCAAAACTAGCATCTGTGACCTTACAGAATGCCTTATCCATCGTCATAGTATCCCACATAGCATTGCTTCTGATCAAGGAACACACTTTACAGCAAATGAAGTGCGGGAATGGGCACATACTCATGGAATTCTCTGGTCTTACCATGTTACGCATCATCCAGAAGCAGCTGGATTGATAGAACGGTGCAATGGCCTTTTGAAAACTCAATTGTAGTACCAACTAGGTGGCAATACCTTGAAAGGCTTGGGTAATGTTCTCTAGGAAACTGTATATGCTCTGAATCCGTATCTGCTGTATGGTGCTGTTTTTCCCATAGCCAGGATCCATGGGTCCAGGAACCAAGGAGTGGAAATGGGAGTGGCACCACTCACTATTACCCCTAGTGATCCACTAGGAAAAATTTTGCTTCCTGTCCCTGTGACCCTGAGTTCTACTGATCTACAGGTTTTAGTTCCAAAATGGGGAGTGCTCCTACCAGGAGAAACAACAATGATTCCATTGAACTTGAATCCAAGACTGCCACCTGGTCACTTTGGGCTACTTATGCCACTGGATCAACAAACCAAGAAGGGGATTATATTATTGTCTGGGGCTATTGACCTTGACTATCAGGAGGAAGTAGGACTGCACTTACATAATGGAGGTAAAGAAGCATTTTCTTGGAATATAGGAGATCCCCTAGGGTATCTTTTAATACTACCATGCCCTGTGATTAAAATCAATGGAAAACTGCAACAACCCAATCCGGGCAGTACTACCAATTCAGTACTACCAATTCAGACTACCAACTTCAGAAATAAAGGTTTGGCTCACCCCACCAGGCAAAGAACCACGGCCAGCTGAAGTGCTTGCTGAGGGTAAAGGGAACATGGAATGGGTAGTGAAAGAAGGTAGTGATAAATATGAACTTTGACTACATGATCAGTTGCAGAAATGAGGACTGTAATGCTGTTTTGTTCATGTTATACTATTTAAGTTGTAAGATAAGAAGTTCAAGAATGAATATTACCCAAGGATTTGCACCCTATTCCGGAGAGATTTAATGTGTTTCGTTATATTCAGGACAGTTGAGTATTGTTAGGTGAAAGAAAAAAATGTGTGCTTTATTGTTTTTTATTTAGAAATTTGGTATGGTTTATGGTGGTATGTATAGCTGCCAAGTTGACAAGGGGTGGACTGTCATGGTCAGGTTTGCATGTGAACTTTGCCAAATGGTGGTACCTGGTTGTCTGGTTGGGCAAGTGCTGGCCTGTCTGTTGTGAAGAGGACATTTCATAGAATTAAACCATGATCATGTCAGCTGCATCCACAGCTGATTCCATTTGTAATCAGCCAAAGGGGAGTGTCATCTGCAATGAGTGATGCTCAATCTAATCACTGGAAACCTTTTAAGGAGGATTCAGAAGAGACCACCTCTTCCTCCTTCAGCTGGCGAGCCTCTCCTGTGGAGTTCATCCAGACCTTCCATCAGAACTGTCAGCTTCACAGCTTGCCCTGCGGATTTTGGACTGTGGGTTCCCGCAGTCACATGAGACACTTTTATAAAGTTTGTATCTGCGAGTGTTCCCCGTTGATTCTGTTTCTCTAGAGAACCCTAACTAATACAGCTCACAAACTTGTAAGAATGCTGGAATGTTGCACTGACTACCTTTCCTGCTATTGAGTAGGAACTTTGACAATTCCAGGTTTACCAACTTTGTGGCAGCTTAGAGTAACCTAACCCAACAAGCAACCAAGGAGTAATGGATTCTAGGTAATATGGTTGCCAGATTTTCTTGCCTCATGCTCTACATATGAGAAAACAAGAACATGGAAAGCAGAGATCCAAGAAATATACATCTAAAAGTGATTACCTTGAACTATATTTAAACTTAAAAATAGCAAGAATGACAGCAATTTTGTCTGCCTTTTGCGGTTTTAAATTTCTCTAGTTGAAAGAGAGAAGTTCTAACTCCCTCTTCGCAAAGAGGAGAAATACAACGTCATCCAACCTTATATTTTCCAGGTGAGGTTACTTTCTTTTTGGGACAGCCACAAACACACCTTCTTAGTCTGCAATGTAAAAATTAAACTGCAACAATACCTCCAATATTTGTATATAAAAAAAATAGGGGAAGGAGAAGGAAGAAAAAATAAATTGGTTGGTAAATACACAAATAAAAACATCACAGGTAAGGAAGAAGTCTAAAGTGGTTGCACAATTTCTTTTTTTTTTTTTTTGTATGCTGTATGGCCATAATCTCACTTCACTCCTGTTCCATGTGAGTATCCTCTTATTGTAGCACCATTTGTTGACTTTTTGTTTGTTTGTTTGTCTGTTTCATTTGTTTGTTCATTTGGGAAGTGCATGGGCCAGGAATTAAACCCAGGTCTCTGTCATGGCAGGTGAGAATTCTACCATTGAATTACCCTTACACCCCCTGGTTGTACAATTTTTATTGCTAAAGTAAATTGCATTATATTTCAAAATTACATCTTCCTTTCTATTTTAGTAGTATGATTTTTTACCTATGAACCTATATCCAATGATATTGCTAAATTAATTTATTCTAATAGTTTACAATGAAATTTCTTATCTTTAGATCATTTTGTAATGTTTGCAAACATAATTTTATCTGTTAAAAGGGATCTATGGTTTTTCTTTCTTTTTTATTTTCTAGTCCTTATACAATTGATTTCCTTTGTCTACCTTTATTGCACTGAATGAGACATGAACCAGTACAACATTAAATACAAATTATGAAAGCAGATTTTTAAATTAATTAAAAAAATATATAACAACAAACAAACATTCTTAACATATGATCATTCTCTTCTACGTATATAATCGGTAAATCACAATATCATCACATAGCTGTGTATTCATCTTCATGATCATTTCTTAGAACATTTGCATCAATTCAGAAAAAGAAATAGAAAGAAAGCAGAAAAAACTCATACCTACCATACCCCTTACCTATCCCTTTTATTGATCACTTAGCATTTCAATCTACTAAATTTATTTTAACATTTGTTCTCTCTATTATTTATTTTACTTGTCTGTTGATAAGGTAGATAAAAGTAGCACCCGACACAAGGTTTTCACAATCACACAGTCACATATGATATAGTGAAAACTATATCATTATACAATGATCTTCAAGAAACATGGCTACTGGAACACAGCTCTACATTTTCAGGCAGTTCTCTCCAGCCTCTCCATTGCCTCTTTACTAACAAGGTTAATGGGTAAGAGTAACCTATTTAATGCATAAGAATAACCTCCAGGATAACCTCTCCACTCTGTTTGGAATCTCTCAGTCATTAACATTTTATTTTGTCTCATTTTGCTCTTCCCCCTTTTGGTCTAGAAGGTTTTCTGAATCCCTTGATGCTGAGTCCCAGCTCATTCTGGGATTTCTGTTCTGTGTTGTCAGGAAGGTCCACACCCCTGGGAGTCATGTCCCATGTAGAAGGGCGGTGAGTTTGCTTGTTGTGTTGGCTGGTAGAAAGAGGCCACATCTGAGCAACAAATAGGTTCTCTTGGGGGTGACTCTTAGGCCTAATTTTAAGTAGGCTTAACCTATCCTTTGTGGGGTTAAGTGTCACATGAACAAACTGCGGGTTTGGGGGCTCAGCCTATTGCTTTGGTTGTCCCTACTGCTTGTGAGAATATTAAGAATTCTCCACTTGGGGAAGTTGAATTTTGCCCCTTTCTCACCATTCTTCCAAGGGAAGAAAGCAGATTTTTTTTTCATTCATTTTCAAACTCTGTAGGCAATATGTTAATATTTCACCATTAAATATGATGTTCTGTAGGGTTTTTATATTTACAATTTAACAGATTAAGAGAGGTTTTTTTTCACGCCTACCTTGCTATATGTTTTTCTATATTTTTAAACCCAAAAGCATGTTTGATAATTTCAAATGATTCTTCTGCATACAAGGAAGTAATCTGATTCTTCTGCATACAAGGAAGTAATCAAACACTTTTTTTTTTGCATAGGCAGGCACTGAGAATTGAATCTGGATTTCCTGCATGGCAGGCAAGAGCTCAGCCTGCTGAGCCACAGTGGCCCGCCCATAATCACCCACTTTCAAATCATTCTTTCAATTTTTTAATTGCATAAATTGATTTTCAAATGATAAACTGGATACACATTCCTGAAATAAAATCAGTTCTTGGATATGGTATTATTCTTTCATTAATATAATAAAATTTAATATTGTCCTTTAGGCTTTAAAGTTCTTTCATAAAAGAAACCTTTAACATTTTGTAAATTTGCACCCAATATCATGAGATAGCCTGTAGTAGCTTGTACCTTAACTTACAGTTTTCATGTATTTTGGTATCAATGTTCTATTAATCTCAAAATGTGACACTTCTGTAATGTTATTTTATTCTTTAAATCCTTGGAAGCATTTACTGTTGATACTATCTGAGCTTGATCAGTTTCTTGAGGGAAAGCTTTAAGGATTTAATGTTTTAAATATACATAGAATTATTCAAAATTTCATTTATCAGTTTTGGCAATATTTATTTTCTCAGAAATTTGCCTATTTAATTTAACATTTTATAATATGAATATAAATCTACTGAATATTTCCTATTAAGATTTTTTAATGATAGTGTTATAGTAATGTCTTTTTTCAATTTTGTTATTGAGAAATTATGCCTTCTCTCTTTTATCTTGCTCAGTATTGATAAATGTCAATAAGTATTAATATTTTCAAAGAAATAGTATCTATTGATTTTTCTCTTTTTTGCTTTCTATTTGAAAAAATATATGTTCAAATCATTATTCTCTTCCTTTTTTTTTTGCCTTTGGTTATAATGTGTCCTAGCTTTCTTAGACTTATGCTTAGATCATTTAATTCATTAATTTCTTCTTTTTAAATAATAGATTTAAATCAATAAATTTCCTCTTGGGTACTAATATATCTGTACACCCACAGGTTTTAAGATGCTGTATTTTATTAATATTCATTTTAAGATTTTTTCCAAACTTAAATTGTAAATCCTTTTCTACTCATTTGTTATGCATAGTTGGGTTCTTCATTTTCCAAAACATGTATTTGTTTTTTCTTGTTATTTATTTTTAGTGTTATGATCACCATATGATTTCAACTCCTTGAAATAATACATATTCTACTACTTTTTTAACATTTGATATGAGTTTAAGAAGAAATTTGGTTGTGTTTTATAAATGTCAGTTAGTTCAAGCTTGCTGATCATTTCTCACATTTTCTATACCCTTACCAATTTTCCTTTTGTATGTTTGTTCTGTTAGTTATTGAGAGAATTTCATTAAAATCACCAACTATTTTGAGGATGTTTCCATTTGTTCTTTTAGTTATTTTGCAGTTCACACTTTAAATATTTTAGGCTATTCTATTAAGTATGTACAGAATGTGATTATTATAACTTCTTGTTTTTTGAACCCTTTTTATTATTTTGAAATCTTTCTCTTTATCACTAGTAATGCCTTTTGCTTTGAAGTCTATATTTTCTGATATTAATGTAAGCACACCAATTCCCAATTTGTTAGTGTTGATGTGGAAATGCATGTTTCTATCTTTTGCCTTTCAACCACTCCCCTTAAATTTATTAAGGAATTCTGTTAAACCAGCATATGTTTAATTTTTTTTCTTACCTAGTTTCACAATATGTACTTTTATTTGCAGTATTTAGTTAAATTAATTTTTTGAAATTATTGCAATTTTGGTTTAATATACCACTTTACTATTTATTTTAAGTTTTCCTACTAGTCTTCATTTCTTTTAAAGATATTTTTGTTTTTTGTGTGAAATAATCAAATACACATTTGTTTTTCCTCTGTACTAGCTTGTTAAAGTTTTGCTTACTTTATTTAAATGGTTACACTAACACTACAATGTATATTCTTGATTTTCAAAGCCTATATTAAATTAGTATGGTTCCACTTCCCCCCCAAAATAAGGTCCTTATAGTAGTTTAACTATATTTAGGTCTTCTGCTGCCTTTTATTCCTTTTTTCTTTATTTTATTTCTGTGCAATTTTAAAACCTCATTGTATATTACTTACATCTTTATAGTAGTCAAAATTATTTTAGATTTACCCAAATATTTACCATTTCTCTTTGTGTACTCATTTTCCTTCTACCTAAAGAATTAAATAAAAAAATTACCTTTGGTGAAGTGATTCTGTTTATATTTGTCTGAAAATACCCTTTTGTTCATTTTTGGGGGATGTTTTCTTTATTTAAAATTCTACTTTGGCAGTTATTTTCTCTTAAAAAGAAAGAAAAATGAATTTATTTGATTTTAACTCCATTATTCGTGTTCAGAGATTAGCTGTTAATCTTATCTTTCTTTGAAGATAACTTGTCTTTACTTTCTGCTGCTTTCAAGATTTTTCTCTCTGTCTTAGATCTCATCAGAGTAACTTGTGTGTCTTTTTTTGGATTTCTTGCTTTCATTTTTTTAAATGTCCTTGAAGTTCAGACTTACTTCCAGACTTTATCACTTTTAAAAAGTTGTTGTTCATTATTTCTTTCAAATATTTTTCAGACCCTTAATATTTCTCCTGTCTTGGAATTTCATTAAATCTTCCTATAATGATTATTTATCTTAAACATTTTTCTCTATTTTGCATTTCTTTTAGGTCCGTATGTCCTGATAGTTTATCTAGATCTAATTTCCAGTGTGGTTGTTCTTTCTTCTGCATGTATCTAATCTACTTTTAAGTCCATTTATTAAATTATCAATTTTACATAAAATCATAAATGTTATATAATATAATGTGATACATATGACATGATAGGATATATTACATTACATTATGGCATTTTCTCAGATTTCCATAGATTTATTTTAGGTTTTCTCTGCTCATATTCTTTTTTCAATATTCTTAAGTAGTTAAATTATAATAATTTTCAAATCTGTATCTGATAACTCCAATATCTGTGTGACATGTTAGTATAGATTATCTTTTTCATTTTTTCTGGATTTTGGTCATTTAATCCTCATTTTTTTATGCCTTTTTAAAAAATTATTTTCTTGACACCTGTGTATAAAAAGTTGTAGAGGAGCTGAATGGTATTATCTTCTTTCACGGAAGATTTTCTTTTTTATTTTAACTATCATATTTTAAATAGTTAAACTATGAAATATTTATATTTCATATTTGCTACATGAACATATATGCTATGCCTTATCTTGGGACTTAACTCTTTCAAGTCTCTTAATTGAAAACCTATGGTGTTCACAAAAAACCCCCTCTTCTGGTAGGGTCTCTGAGCTCTGTTTATCTCTCATGGAGTGTGAAACTATTGAATCTCTCTCTGGCTTTTAATTTCCTACTGCTATTTTCTGTTTTCCTTCTCTGAGTCATCACCTGTACTTGAACAGTATAGAAGCTGATAAATGCCTTTCAGAAATACTGTATTCAGAATGTTTGGGTCATTTTTCTCAGGTTTCCTTTTCTTCTAGGATATTTCCCTTAGCTGTTTGGATGCCATAAATTTTAGTGACAGTTTTCACAGCCTAGGAAATGCTGCAAGTACTGGGATGCTGCTCTCTGTTTGCCCCTCTGCCCTGCTCTTGGAATTGGCAAAAGGTTCAAAAGGAAAAAGCATCAATGAATGCAAAGCTCACCTAAATGTATTATCCTTCCCTCTAGGATTCTGGCTCTCAAGTCCTGGATGCCTTTGTTGTTTTATCAATGCCTTCAGTGATTTTTAAATGTTTTATTCTTATTTTGTAATTGTTTTCAGCTGTTATTCTCATGCTAGTTACTCCCTGCTAAAATATTTGTTTGTAGTTGACCTCAGTTTTTGCACTTCAAGTTTTATACATGTCATACCCACAAAAACAAATATATGCATATATACACATACAAGCTTATTTATTTTTTATATATATAATATAAAACAAAAATTATATATATCATTTTTGACAACTATAGCTTCTATTTTTATTTGTAGATTCATTTATTTTTGCAGATAATTATGGATAAAAGATGCTTTACAATATATTCGAGATACATTTCTGCCCTTTAGATTTCATAATTTAATAAGAACCTAGGTGTTTTAAAAAATTACCATGATACTGTACTACATTGAAATGTATATTCACATAATCACTACAAAAAAGATCATTTTAGATGCATTATTAAAATTTTAACTGAATTTTAATTACATTTATAATAATGTAGATTTTCCACCTTGATTAAATTAACTTCAAAATTTTCATGAATCACATGAAAAAGTCAAACCATTATTAGAATCAGTCTCGCTGATTTTCACTCTGAAGATCTGATAACACTGATATAAATCTGATGTCATTTCTCTATTTGTCAAGGTCTTCCGATAATGGAGCCAATATATTAGCAATTATTACTTCACTTTGCATACATATGAAATAAAACTTGGAAAAATGAACCATATTAAATTATAAGAACAGTCATTAGATTTAGATGAGAAGATATGGTTCACAAAATGAGATTCTGCAGTTGAATATTTAAAATTATCATCTTCATGTGCATTTTCTTCAAATAACTCCTTACTTTTGGGGCAGCTGATGATACTTAATCAATTTACTGTCACTTGGTTTTCATCTTGTCAGGGATGACAATGTACAATGTACAACCCCTAGAATGTATGGTAACTTTTGAAAATATTTTTTCAAAATATTTTTTCAAAAAGACTTTCTAAGTAAAAATTAGTAATAATAATAATAATAATGACTAAATTTTTCAAAAGCAAATTTAAAACATTTTTAAACTAAATTTTAAATTCACAGTAATTTGAAAAATGAAAACTTCCACTTTCAGTTTTCCATTAATTTTCATTATTTCTTTTAATTTTTAAAAGTTTATTGCGAACGGTAAGCTTTATTGCAAAATAAAATTGCACAATTAAATAATAAATTATATAAGTGGATTTAGATTTATATTACACATCACCCTATATTTATATTATACTTCACCCTATCAGCAGATGAACAGCAAACTTATTTTTATAGTTCTCTAAGTTTAATAGTTTAGTGTTAATTTTAAACTCAGACATTATAAGATGATATTCATTTAAAGTTTTCAATTCCTATAGACTACTGTTAGACTTAATATACTGTATAGACTTTTTCCTCTTTAGGATTCTTTTATAAAAATGAATATGCATTTTGTATTAGCATAATCTTTGAGCTTCATAATTAATAAAGTGCAAAGCTTTGCTTTATGCTGACTTCAGAAATAATTATGTCTTGTGAGAAAGTTTTCTCACTCAGAATTCTCTAGGGTTTCATGACCTTTGGGAATATGGGCTTCAATAATAACCAATTACAAGTTTGTCGTTTAAGACAAGTCAATTAGCAATGAAATATGCATTACAGAAGAACATAAACTTTGAACACTTTAATCATATATTAAAGCATAAGATTATATGTTGCCCAATATTTTATGGTCTTTTGTCTTCTTTACCTTTAATTAACAATATCACTGCACATAAAAAAAATCTGAATATTTAACTCTTAAGTATCCTCAATTCAAATTTAAAATCATTAATTTATTAAAAATTATGGCCCTTAAACATAATTTAACTGTATTTTTAATAAATATCTTAAGCCTATGCCATTTTAAAATTAATGTTGTCTTTTAAATTCTTCTCGTATTTATACTTTTATTTCTATTCTTTTTGCCGTTATCATAATGATGACATTTTAAATCATTTAAAAATTCATCCATTGCAAGGTAACGTTAACTATTTTGAGTATTTAAATATTTATTTAATTCAGACTATGTGTGAAGTGCTACAAGTAATCAGCCTTGGTATTCAAGGAATTCAGTTTCATGAGGAGATATATATAAAAAGTTAACATTATAAAATAATCCAATTCAGGGAAGACAAAATTTTCCTGTAAACTTCTGCAGAATCTATGGTCTCTTTGGCAACCATTTGGCACTGTTGATGTAGTTCAAAGTCAGCTGTAGATAATAAGTAAGTGAATGAGCATGGATGTGTTACAATAAACACTATTTATAGACAGTTATATTTTAATTCCATATATAATTTTCCTATGTCATGAAATATTATATTTCTTTTGATTTTTTCCAATCATTTGTAGAACTTGGTGGTTATAAAATGAACAGTTTGTTTGATTTGATTTGGTCAAGAAACTATATTAGATTTCTATTGCTGCTGTAGCAAATTACCACAAATGTGGTGGCTTAAAACAATGACAAATTATTCTCCCATAGTTCTGGAGTCCAGAGCCTGAAGCTAGTTTTACTAGGCTGAACTCTAAATATCAGCAGGGCTATGCTTCCCCTTGGAGGCTCTAGAGGAGAAGCTGTTTCTCTCTTTCATCTTCTAGTGGCTGCTGGATTTCACAGCTTGTGTATTGTGTCACTCCATTCTCTTGAAATTCCTGAGAAATGAATCCCCAGTGTGATCGTTCAGTGAGCTACAGTTTGCACTGAGTCTCGTACTGGTGATTACCTTGCGTTAATTTATACAACAAAAATAATGGAAGGTTTCTTGTTGGATTTGATATGTAAAATGTTTTCCTTAGGTTAAAGTGGCATACTCTAGGCTGTGGAGATTGCATGTGTATGGCCACAGAGGTAAAATGTAATTAATAAATTTTTTAAACAGCATGTTTATAGAAGAAGCTTAGTGTTTTGGGAGAAGAAAGCACAAAGAAGAGACTTACGAGTCATGAGATGGAAAAGTAAATGCCCAAACAGTTATAAGCTGGGGTTTCATCAAATTGCAGTGATTTGGACAAGAGGGGTTCCGGGGGCTTTGCACTTTAAATTTAGTATTGCTATGGCCACAGGCAGAAGACAGATTGTTTAGTTTTCTGGGCTGCTTTAGAAAATACCATGAAATGGGTTGAGTTAAATAATGGAAATTTAGTGGCTTATGATAGTGAAGTTAAGAAAAAAGTCTAAAACAAGGCATTATCAAGGTGACACTTTCTCCTCAAAGAAGCCATGTGGATGGCAACCTCTTCTGGCCTCTTCCTTCTCTTGCCCTCTCTAGAAATAACTGCTGTCTTTCTTATTTTGGCTTAGGTCACCAATGCTGCTATAAGAAATATCACAAACCGCTTGGCTTAAACTGTAGGAATATATCATCTCATCATTTTGGAGGCTAGAAGTCCAAATTCAAGGTTTTGGCAGGATCATGCTTTCTCTGAATTACTCTGCAGTCTTCTGGTGCTTTGCAGGCAATCCATAACTCAATCTATACCTCAGTTACATGGTCATCTGTCTCCTTGTATCTCTTCCTGACAGTGTCCAAATCTCCTCTCCTTATAATGAGTCCAATTTATATTGGATTCAGGCCTATGCTGATTCAGTTTGACCACATATTAACTAACAGGATCTTTTAAGATCTTATGTACGAATGAGTACACATCCACAGGCCCAGGACTTGAACATGTCTTTTTGGGGATATGATTTACTCCATAGTAGTGGCTTTCACTATCCTGTTTCTTTTTCTTACTCATTCTAAAATCTAGTTATTCCATCAACAAACTCTACCCACATGTATTTTACTGAGTTGGCCTGTCATTTCAAGGATATCTTTTATAAAGATCCCAAGATTATTTAGGAATGCCAGCAACATGAAAGAGAACGACTAGGTAAAAATGCAAAAATAGAATAAACCAAAAAAGCCATCTAAATTTAAACAAAAATTAACCACAAAGAATTTAAAAATTATAAAGTATAATTTATTTTTTCTTATGTTTTTCCTTCTTAAGCAAACCAATTTTATCCCTGAAAATTTTATAATTACTTTCAGTTATCATTATTCTTAAAGGTCATGGGAAAGTTACTAAGCATTATTTATAAGGTAAGTTCCCCATTAGAAGTGCGGTTCTTTTCTTTTGAATGATTTTCATCTCGATAAGCACTACAGACTCTTCATGTTCTCCAGTCCTTATGCAAAAGCCACCTTCTTTGTTAAGAGTTCTCTGGTTACACTCTTTAAAATTTCAACCAGTTTCCAAGACATTTTGTATCTTCTTTTCTGCTATAATTCTTCTCCTTAGAACATAATACTGTTCATTGTACTATATTTATCTTGCCTATTTATTGTTTCTCTCCTCAACCAAAATGTAAGCATGCTAAGTGCAGAGATTTTTGTCCCTCTCAATCTTTCTCTCAGTGTACTCCTAGAACTTAGGAAAGTGTCTGATATGCTCAATAAACATTTACTGAAGGAATAAATTAAGGAACAAAAACTGACTTTGGGAAAAACATAAAATTTACCATTTCAGTTTATATCTTCAGTCTACTTGATAAAAATGGATCTTTTGATAGTTGGGAGGAGGTAGGATTTCATGGGACAGGTTCAGAAGGAAAGAGATGAGTGAAGTGATAAAACTTCTAGAAGAAAATGAAATGCAAAAGCTAATTTGAACTTTGACTTTTAAGAACTATGATGGAATAACTTGAGGTAATAACAAGATTCATGCAGATATCATGTTATGATAGACCCTGAGAGTCCTGAGGGGGCTCCAGCAGAATTCCAGCTGTCCTGGAAGGTGGTTAAGATGACAATATTAAGATATATAATATGTATTAGTTAATTCCGTCATCTGGTACTGAAAAACTTCACAGCATTTGCTTCAGAGTCCAATGTTACTTTTGAAGAAGGGTTGACAAATGCAAAACAAGACTCCCCTTCTGAAAGGTTTCGTGTCATGAGTTTATCAAAAGACGATCTTCAGTATATGGATTCTAGTTAGAAATCCAGCTACCAGAAACTGAAAATAAAGTGGAGCTTTCAACTTAGAAACAAGGAAGAAGTATAATTATTAAACTTTGATCACAAGTTTGGAGCTGGGCAAGTGGCAGTAATGTCACATTTGCCTCTTAACTGAGAGACAGTACTGGCAAAAAGCTTCCCACCACTGTATGTGATGGTGCATTCAGCAAGAGTTATTTTCAAATACATTTGTAAAACTCTGCATAATTGATCTCACTCTAGGCGTATCACATCACAGTGTAGGAAATTAAAAGCTATTTGAAGTTTGACAGTAAAGAAACTTGCTTTGTTGAATACAGCTTTTTTCTGACTATATTTAATTAAAGAATCTATTATTCACAGCATGTCTATTAATTTCCTATGGAAATAATGAGAAAAGATTTTCTAAGGCCGAGAGTGAGAATATAGCTATGAGCAGAGATAAATGGCTCAAGTTACTGAGAAAATGGAACAATTTGGTCAGAAAACAAAACAAATCAATACCTTAATGTGTTGCCATCGAACCATTGACACTCTATTCCCAAATTTTGTTTCTGACCAGTTGAATATATCTATGAGAATATGTGATAACTAGAAAAATAATTTGAGATAATGCAACAGTGGCCATGACAAAACCAACTCCAGTAACATCATCTTATTATAACAGCTAAAGCATATTCTTATAACAACCTTGCAGAAAAGATTGAATATTTTTATGGGCACTTTATATAATACTCATTACTTTTAAAAGAGTTAATACTGTTGCCAGAGCTAATAAGTTATGTTGGATGCATACAGAAACATTTAAAAATATTTAAATAAAAGTTATTTATCTTCTCATAACATCATCTCAATTATATGGATGATTGTTGGGGGACTTTAATATTCTTTTCCTTTTAAACAGATTTATTGAAGCATAGTTTATGTATAATTTATGTAATTTCACCCATTGTACATCTGCAATTCGGTGATTTAGAATAAACATATAGGATCATGAAGCTATCAGCTTAGTCCAGCTTTATAACATTAATATCATTTCCCAAAGTTCCTTCTGTGAGTTTGCAGTCTCTATTCTCACCACATTCCCAGGTTACCATTGTTCTGCTTCTTATCTTTGTATATTTGCTTTTTCTGGAAATTTCAATACAGATGGAATCATACAATATATCGCCTTAGGTATTATTTCTCTCACTTCTTACCTTGCTTTGGGGTTTATCCACATCATAGCATTCATATGCAGTTAATTTCTTTTTATTTGAGAATAGTGTTGTTCTGTATGATTATGCCATATTTATTTATTCATTCATTAGTTGAGATATATTTGAATTGTTTCAGGTTTGGGACTGTTTTGAATAATGTTTCTAGGAACATATGCACATAAATCTTTGTATTAAAATGTGTTTTCCTTCCTCTCCAATTGAAACTGAGAGTGAGAGTGTTAGAGTTGCGATATTTTAATATGGTTTAATTTGCACTTCCCTAAGGTTTAATGATGTTGAATATTTTTTATATATGTATTTTCTTTGTTGAGATGTTCATTCAAATATTTTCTCTGTGTTAAAATGGGTTCTTAGTCTTCTTATTATTGTGCTGAAAATGTTCTTATCTATTCTGAATACACGCCCGTTATTAGGTATATGACAAGAAACTATAATATCCACGTTTCTGGCTTGTATTTTCATTTTCTTAATATATCCTGATAAGAATAAATATGTTGAATTTTGGTGAAGTTAAATTCACTACATTTCCCTTAAATGGACCATGATTTTGGTGTTATATCTAAATAATTTTTTTGGAAACCAGCACTTGAAAGATTCTCTCTCTTGTTTTCTACTTGAAGCTTTATAATTTTAGCTCTTAAACTTAGGTTTATCATTAATTTTGAGTTATTTATTTTCAATAGTGTGAAGTTCATGTTTAAATTAATCTTTTAATACATGAATACCCAATTAACACAGCACAATTTATTGAAAAGCCTATCCTTTCCATATTGAAATGCCTCAGCAACTTAAACAAAAATCAGTTGAGCTCGATTCCCGGCACCTGCCCAGACAGAAACAAACAAACAAACCAATTGAACATAAATGTAAGGGTTTACTTTTGGACTCTTAATTTTCTTCTACTGATCTATATGTTGTTATCAAAAAACCAAACTCTGATTGTTGTTGCTATACAGTACATTTGAAATCAGGTAGTGTGAATTCTCCAATGTATTTTTATTTTTACCGATTTCAATGCTTACTAAAAAGCTACAAAAGTCAAGATAGTGTGGTGGTAGCAAAAATTGGACACATAACTCAATGGAAATGAAAAATAAAAACCAAGATATAGACCCACAAAGTTATATTCAACTAATTTTTGCAAAGAGGGAAAGCTAATTCAGGGGAGAAAGGACAGTTTATTTAACAAATGGTACTGGGGGAAAAAAAAAGAAGAAATAAACACCACCGCCACCACCAACAAAAACAACATACATAAGGAAAATAAATGAAAGGACAAAAGGGACACTACCACATACATTTTATAAAAATCTACCTAAAATGAATAATAGACCCAAAAGTAAAGTGAAGGCCATAAAATAAAAGAAAAAATTTGTGTGACCTTAGGTTAGGCAAAATTTTCCTTACCATGACACCAAAAATGTGATCTGAAAAAGAAGATACAGATCATTAAGATTTTTATTAAATATATAAACCTTTGCTTTGTGAAACAACGCTCTTATTAATAATAGTTCTCTAGAGAAACAAAACCATTAGGATACGTACATATATTAAATATTTATTATAAGGAATTTGGCTTAGACAAACCCAGGGACTGGCAAGACTGGACTCCATTGGGAAGGGCAGAATATGAAGTCTTTAGTCTGAATTCCACAAAAGAAGTTTACTGGCTGAAAATTCTGGTAAGAGCCAATGAAGCCGTTGAGTCAGAAATTATTCTTCTGACCTCTGAAAAGCCCACTTGTGGCTTTTAAGATCTCTAAATAGCTGACTGGATGAGAGGACAACCCACATTGCTGAGGGTAATCTCTTTTGTTGATTGTAGATGAAACAAATTGATTATAGATGCAAATCCTATTTAAAATACTCTCATAGTATCAAGCAGGCCAGTGCTTGACCAAACAACTGGACACTGTAACAAAGCTGACACATGAAATTAGCTATCACAAACTCTTAACAGAATAAAAAAACAAGAGTAGGAAATATTTGTAAAGCACATTTCTAACATACGTTTGTATCCAGATCATATACAGTACTTTTAAAACCCAAGGACACAAACAAAACTGCAAAAGCAATAATAAATGGAAAAATTATCTGAAAGACACTGCTTAGTAAGATACATGTATGGCAAATTAGTATACTAAAAGTTGCTCAAAAATATCATTCATTTGGGAATTATATATTAAAACCTCTGTAGCCAAGCAACAAAAGAAAAACAGTTAAATGAGGCCTTATCAAAACTGAAAACTTTGGCTCACTGAAAGTAGCCATTATGAAAGTACTTTCATTATGAAAGTAAAAAGAAAATCTTCTGCATCTGGAGAAAATATTTGTTAACCACATATCTGGTAACAGTTTAATATCGAAAATATACAAAGAAAACTTATATCTCAACAATATAAAGACAACATATTTAAAAATGAGCAAAAAACTTGAATAGACATTTCTCCAGTGAAGATACACCAACAGCAAAAAGCATGTTAAAAAAATGCTTAACATCATCAGCTATTACGGAAATGCAAATCAAAGCTACAATGTGATACCATTTCACACCCACTAGGTTAGCTGTCATTAAAAAATGTAAATTAACAGCTTTGGAGACAATGTGGAGAAATAAGAAATAAGAATTCATTATTGGTGGGAACTGCCATGGAAGACAGTTGAGTAGTTCCTCAAAAAGCTAAGAATAGATTTACCATATGACCCAGCAGTCCCACTTCTAGGTATATACCCCAAAGAACTGAAGATATTTGGACACCAATGTTCATAGTGATATTATTCACAATTACCAAAAGCTGGAATTGACTCAAGTGTCCATCAACCAATGAGTAGATAAACAAAATGTTGCACACACATACAATGGACTATTATTCAGCCATAAAAAGGAATGACATTCTGATACATTTGCCAGCATGGATGAACCTTACTGACATCATGTTGATTGAAATAAGCCAGACACCAAAGGACAGATATTATAGGATCTCAGTAATATGGAATAATTAAAATAGGCAAAGTCATAAAATCAGAAACAAAAATATAGGTAACCAGGGGCCAGAGTGGGACAAAGAATGGGAAGTTAATGCATAAATTATACAGAGCTTCTATTTGAGTTGACTGTAAAGTTTTGATAATGAATGATGATGATGGTAGCACAGCACTGTTAACATAATTAACAGCAATGAATTATATATTTGAATGTGGTTAGACAGGGAAATTTTAGGTTGTACATAGGATATTAGATTAAAAAACCACCGTTGTACAACATGAACAGTGAATACTATTGTAAACAATGGACTGATTTATTAGTAAAATTATAAAAAGTTCCTTTCATGGATTGTACGAAATGTACCACACTAATGAAAGGCATCAATAATAAGGTGGTATATGGGAACTCTGTATTTTATACATGATTTATCTGTAAACCTACAATCTCTCTAATAAAAAAGGAAGAAAAAAAGCCCCATGAGATAATACTTCATATGTTTTAAACCTGACAAAACAAAAATTAAAAATAACTTTCTTTCAAATACTAGCAAAGATTCAGAGCAATTGAGATTCTCTGATATTGCTGGTAGAGTGCAAAAGGATACAGCCACTTAGTAAAATAGTTTAGCATATTCTTTTTAAATTTAAATATATACTTACACTATGACCCAGAACATCTATTCCTAAGATTCTACCTAAATGAAATGAAATTTTTAAACACAAAACCCTAATATGGACATTTACAGTAGCTTTATTCATCATTCCCAAATTTAAAGCAATCCACATGCCTTTCACAGGTAAACGGATACACAGTGTCACATCCATAACATGAACTAATTGTCAGCAATAAAACAAAAAAATGAGCTATTGATTCAAGCAACAGCATGGGCAAATCTTAAATGCATTTTGCAAAGTGAAGAAAGCTACATCTAAAAGTATTCCTGTGGTATGATTCCATTTTTATGACACTCTGGACAAAGTGAAATTACAACAATGGAATATAAATTGTTTATTAGCAGAGGTTTGAAGGTAAGAGTGAGTAGTAAATTGTAAAGGAGAAGCATGAGGGAATTTTAGGTTTAATGAATCTCTTCAGTATGGAACTATGGCTCTGAAAATATGACTCTATGCATTTGATAAATCCATAAAACTGTATGCCAAAAACAGGGAATTTTACTGTATGTAATTTAAAAATAAAATAAAATAGAATGTAGAAGGAAAAGATGGAGAGATTCAATTTAGATTGTATTACAAATAACACAATCATCCTGAAGGGAATGGGGAAGAAAAAAAGCTGACCTAAGTGACCAGAATACAAAGTTTTGACTAGATGCTAAAAGCCTAAAGACAAGAGAACTATATAAGAACACTGTACTTAAGTTATAAATTGTTTCCATTGGGTATTATTAGCAATCCTGAATATGGCTAGTAGAATTAAACAAATGGTTACATATATTGATGAAAATGTGGGTCAATTTCCCACTGTCAGCAAAAGAAGTGACAATAAAGGAAAGAAGGACACCTAGAAAAACCTAGGTAGTGGGTTAGAATTGGAGTTATCAATTTGGACACATATTTAAAAACATATAAATTAGATAAAAAGATAGAAATATAGATAGATATGGATATATACAGAAATAAATATGTATGTACTTGCATTTGTTCATATACATATATATCATAATTCTATGCTTTGGAAGGGACTAGAAACAGTGACACTCTAGTAGCAATAAACATACCCAGCACCCAGATTTCGGTTTCTAGGTACCTTTGTCTAATTGTAAGCAACAAGTGGTCCTTGGAGAAATCATTGATTCTAGAGTTAGTACAGGGAAAGTGTAAGATGAACCTGGAGCATTTTCTACTGCCAAAAAATAATGGTGTTTAAATAAATAGTGTGGGAGGTACATATCGAAAAGAACAAGACACACGAACCAACCTGAAAGAGCTTCCAATTGCCAAAGTGAGGACAACTTAAGCAACAAAATTGAAATAAATGACAGTAGAATTGGATTATAACCAAAAAGTTATGCAGATATCCTGATATCTTTTGATATAAATATGTAGCAAATTTTTAAAAACTAGAGAAGGGACAATATTTTTCAGAAGAATTTAAAATAATGAAGGTAGTAGGAATGAAAAAAATAGACTATCATAATAACACTACAATAGAATTTCTTCAGGCAAGGTCCACTGACGGATGTTGAAATTAGTGGACAAAATATTAAAAGGAAACAAAATATTTGCACAATATTAATGTATTTTCCCCCAAGTATTTACTAATTATAAAAGAAAAAATAGTAACTGGCAGACAACTTCATTATGATTCACTGAAAAAGGCACATCACCTGTGTAGTATATCTGTCCTAACAATACATTATCTCAATCTAAGTATGAGAAATTGTTAAGCAATCTACAAAAAAACTGATCAGTACTCTTAAAAAAAGTGTCAAGGGTTATGAAAGACAAAGAAATACTGAGGTATTGACACAGAAAAAAATAAACTAAGTAGGTATGACAATCAAATGGAATGTGGCATTCTGGTTTGGATCCTTGAACAGAAAGTGAAATTAAAAAATAATAAATTGGATTAACTCTTTAGCTTTGGGATCATTGTTCCATAATTATATTAGCCATTAACATAAGAGGACATTGCTTAAGGTATATATGGGGAGTCACTATAATATTTTTACAATCCTTCCAAAAATCTAAAATTATCTTAAAATAAAAATGTTTATCAAGTAGTCTTACAAGTACTGTTTCTGCAGAAGAGAATTGAGCTTGTATTTTCAGCTGTCGAAAAACACATTAAGTTGCAATGCCTGGGAAAGAGAGATGTTGCTCAATTTTTTAAAAAAATTACATTCTAATTAAACATAAAGCAATGATCATATGCATGAAATCAATCTCAGCCAAATAAAAAATGCTACATGACTGTCTACAAAGTGATGACTGTTAATGTGTTTTGATTCATCTTTGATGTATTATTGGGGTAAGCAGAACTCAAAATATTTGGAAAATACAAAAAAGTATTTTGAGTGTGTTAATTTGAGTGTTTTTCATTCACCTTTGTCAAAATCATCTGCAATACTTTTAAAATATGTAAATTTTTAAACAATGCAAAAACTTGCAAAATATAAACTTTTGGCTTTGAATTACAAGGAATTTATGT
The DNA here is from genome assembly GCA_004026745.1 of Myrmecophaga tridactyla. NCBI lineage: Eukaryota > Metazoa > Chordata > Mammalia > Pilosa > Myrmecophagidae > Myrmecophaga > Myrmecophaga tridactyla. Next base: position 13,081 of record PVIY010012826.1, on the reverse strand, counting down.
TTTTAAATGTACACCCAGGTGATTTTTTGAACTAAAGTATTTGAGAAAAAAACGATTTAAATATAATGTAATGCATATTTCTTAAACAGAAATGCTATTCTTAAATATTAATTACAATACCTAAAAACTTGTAAACTTCATGTCTATTTAAAATCATGTCTATTCTGTTTAGATCTTCACATGAAATTACCTTAAACTTAATGTTCATATATAAAACTTTGTTGACATAATATTTAAGTATTTAATTCAAAACAGTAAAAGTAATTACTTAGAATATATGGGTGCTTGTAAATTCAGGTAGAAAATAAAGAAATGAATTTGTAAGAAATACTAAAAAGTATTTATTAAAATTGTTTTAAATTGTCTGTTTCGTGTATGCTGTTGTTTGCCATCCCTTTCTGTTAAATACATATCTGCTTATTTAATGTTTATCACTTTGTTGCACTTCTTTATTCTTTAATGTATACACATGTCACTTAACATTACATAGTTCAGTATTATATTGTATAGTTTTACTTCTTTTAAAGCATTTTACAATGGTATCATAGCTATACGTATATAATATACATATATATTCTCTTTACTTTTATTTATGTTTATATAGTTATATATATATAGTTATATTTATATAAGTAGTTTATCTATCACATTTCAACCAGGGTCTATGATGGCAGTTATAAAAATTGTTCCAAAGCATAACAAAGTTTATATGGTGGAAAAAACTGCTGCACAGATTGATTTTTAGAAATTTAGTAAACAAAACTTTGCTTCATTTAAACAGCAAATATATTTTCAACGTGTTGAAGACCAGTTTAATAATAGAGAGACATGATTCTTATTTTTTTTAAATTGCCTTGATGATTTAACTTTTGCTGGAGAAGAAATATTTATGTTTAAGTTATACAAATTAACCTCAGCATTTATTGTTCTTAGATAAATTGATACATAATGAGTCCAGGAAGACAGAATTTTATTGCCATCTGTCTTTGGGAATTAGGATGATACTAAATGTTGTTTGTTTTCTTTCATAAGTTTGCTAAAAAAGAATGTCAGGAATTATCTAATGACAAAATGACAAAATGAAATGGACATTTAGCCCCTTTCCATTCATACATACATTCTGTTCACAGTACTTAGAAATTCAAACAATAGCATTTCATTTCTAACTTACCTGTTTATATTTCTTAGATAATATAAAGTGCCTATTTGTGAATATGGGAACACATTTTTAAAGAATTACGTCAATGACTATAATCCTAGAAGAGACATACAGCTATTCCTGAAACCCTTACACTTTGCCCTTTGCAATTCGGTCTAACAATCATCAGATTCACAACTTTTTTCTAAATTTTCCATTCTTCTTCTAAGACATGATTTGCCCCTAAGAACACTGATTTCCCCCACCAGTCTCTTAAGCAATGACTGTTGTTTTTTCTTTGTAAGTTTATCTTATTGATTCTTAGAGCACAGTAGTGTAGGTGTTTTGGTTTGTTTTTGTAACGTTACAGCTCTAGTAACATTGGATCCAGAAGTGCTCTCTTTCTTCTGACAGTCATATCAAAGATCCATTAATTCTATCAATTCTACAGTATCCCTCATTTCTCGCCCCAAGTAGTCACGTCTCTTTGTACAAAGTTAAAGCTCCTTAGTCAATCCAGTTTATCACCGTCTCTTATCCTCAACTCTCCTTTAATTGCTTCGTACTACTTTCATGACAAAACGAAGCCCTGTTTTAGCACGGATTTCTCCATAATAAACATCCAAATCCCTGCAGCGCAACTTGGACCAAGAATAATATGTAACCCTGCTGATTGGTAGTTAAAATATATAACTATAAAGCTAAAAGTATATCCTTAATGCAATCTGACAATCTCAAGTAAAGCAACACAGAAACCTTTCTGTTTCCTCATTATTTGCCCCACCTCTATCCCGGGAACTATTTCAAACCCTCTACATTCTTCTCAAACCTCTAATTCCATCTTCCTGTGCATTTCATTTAGTTGATGATTGTTTTCCTATCTCATTAAGAAAATTGCAGAAATCAGAAGAGGAGTTAGAGTTCCACCTCCTCATCTATCTAGGTACTAGCATTCACAACCATATAATACATGCTATTATCAAAATAAAACGAGGCATATTTGCAGAATTTTGAGTTCCATTTTAGGCTGGCAAGAACAATTTGTCCCTTGTTTTAGAACCCAGATAATTTTGAAAGAAGACTGTCAAAATATGTCTTATGTGTGTGTGTTTTTTCTCTGAGGAAGTATTCTACCTTCTAATGGGTTGAAATTTTTAACCCACAAAAAGGTCATAAAAGTTAGTAGAATTCTTTATATAATTTATTGTATGTAAAATTACTCTACCAAGTAGCAAAGGTTTTTAACTGTTAAATCACCAATATTTGAAATTTATAATATTTATTGTATAACACATTATAATGCCTCATTTTCTTCTATGTATCCGCATTTTTCTACTATTTCTTTTTTTTACAAATTTCAATTTATTAAATCAGAATAATTCTTATTTTTGCAAGGACTGCAGCTTAAAAGTCTTACATATTAGTTGGCCAACAAATAAAAATGGAAATATATTTTAAAAGTGAAAATATTCATTTATATATACCTTGTTAATGCATAACATGTATTGCACATTTTTGAATCAATCTTACTAGACTGAAAGCTCTGTCAGAAATGAAATTGTTTTATGTTTATATTTCTATTACTCAATTCTAAACAAATGTCTAGATACATGGGGATTCAAATAATGCATCTCTAATGAGTGATTCACTGAAGAAAGGAAATTCAGCCACTGTTTATTTATATAAATTTTAAAGTCAACAGTGAATGATCATCTCATAACTTCTCTTCAATTCCTGAAACTCTAAGATTTTTATAAATAATTCCACTCAATTTTAACAGGATGAACTTTTAAGGAGCTGATTATTGATAGTTTAGATGAAGAATAATTAATGGGACACGGTGAAAAATATAGTTGCCTTCTCTCTTAGTCACATGAAATTCAGTGGAAGTAAAAGATCTTCAAAAATATTATTCAAAACTAACTCAACACAGCATTGCTCTATTCGAACATTGCTCATGATTAATGGGTAGTAGAATTTCCATATGCATTGTCACATTAACGAGTCTTATCAATCCAAACTTTTATTGCTAATGGCAATGAGCTTTGTGTGTAATAACTGACACATTAGCACAGAAATGCTTCTTTTTTGTCACAAATATATTGTTGAAGCTGCTTAATACTTGTTTGCTTACCCATAATGATACAAATTGCATCTATAATTACTGTCACAGGACTGAGTCTATACCATCTGGTATGGAATGGAAATGTTTGGACTTAAGCTTACTAGAGCAGAATATATATTTGGAGCCATTATTGTAAAGGCATTCATTCTATCTAATAACTTTTTCACTATATGAACACATAGTAATGAGTATAAACACAATTGGGACTGGAAAACTTTAAGAAAGTGTTATGTTCTGTAAAATAGTGCTTGATAGCTCATTCAAAAAAGCAAAATATTTAGATTTATCTTCCAAATCAACATTGACTTTATTTTAATTCCAAGAAACTTTTACCCCATTCTGATTTTCAGAATGTCCTAGGGTTAAATGAAGCCTTTTTTCTTTCACCTGAGTATTGCTTGTTGATTCCACTTTTTTTTTCAGTACTTACATTATTCTAGAGTGATATAATTCTCCTCTTCCCCATCTTAGAAAAATTTTATTGAATGCCTTTGTTTCTTTTGACTATATTGTGCTACTATATATTCTGTTAGGGGTTAAGAGAGAATCACACATTAAAAAAGAAATCAGGCGTGAATGAGACTTCAAAATGTACACAAGGTTAATCACAAAATTCTCTGGACAGACACAAAAGATGACCTGAGCAGGTACAAAGACAGTTCATTCCATAGTTAAGAAGAGTCAAAATATATCAGTTTTCCTCAAGATGATTTTTAATTTAATGATACCCCAGTAAGGGTTTTTCTGGGGCTAGGTAACTTGATTACAAACTTGTTTGAATGAAAAAAGAGTAAACTGGAAAATTGTTAAAAAGAAAAATGAATTAAAATTATGAACAATCATGAAACAGAATAGAAAATTCAGAAAAATTTTCTACTTTGTATCTCTATGCTGCCACAAAGTTGACATTTAAAATCAATGGGGGAAATTAATGTTTAAGTAATTGATGTTGAAGCAGCTGACTAGCCATAGAGAACAAGACACAATTCAACATATTTCTTATATATGGATAAATTTAAAATGGATCAGAGTTAATTCCAAAAAATGAAAACTTGAAAGAACTGAAACAAAATGTGAGTAGAACTCACTATAATGTGGAATAATAGATACTTTTATATTGATGTAAATCAATCCACCTCAAAACTTAATGATAAAATAGCAACCACATACTTAGCTCTTGTAGGTCAGTTCTTGTCTGGGCTGGTGTCATGTAATCACAGTTTGACTTCATCACATGTGTCTATGGTCGGTTGTTGCATTGGCTGGTTACTGGCTCATTGAATGACTATTGCCTTTTGTATGGAGTCTAGCTGGATATCAGCTAGGGTGATACATCTCTCATCATCTAGCTGACCATTCAAGGCTTATCTGGATTTTGAGAACAGAGAAAGGAAAGCCCAAAAGTGTAAGCACTTTTCGAGCCTGTTTGTACCTGTCATATTTAGTAAGCCTTTATTGGTTACCAAGACACTTGGCCGACAGAGATTCAAGGGGAGAGAAATGGAATTTCTTCATTTTTATGGGAGTAGAAAATTGTGAACATTTTTACAATCTACAGTTTTTGAGAAATGAAGAAAAAACTTCCAATGTATTAAGTAAAGAAGAAGTGAGTGAGTGAAAAAAGTTAAACTTAATAAATGAACAATAAAAATTCATGGAAAAAGGAAAAAATAAGCAGAGTAACAAACAAATGGTTATCAGGGAAAAGATGCATTTGTAACATATCAAAGACAAGTTATATTTCTATCATAGAAAGAGTTTCTATAAATAGAGAAATGCAAAATAAAAAAAAAAATCAACCCAATGAAAAAACATGAACTAGAGGAATAGACACAGGTTGCAGAAGAAAAGCAAACGGTTTTAACCAATTCAAAAGATGCTCAATATTGTATGGTAAGAAAATAAATATTAAAGTATATGTTATTGAGAGCTCAATTCTCACTTGCCAGATTGGAAGTGTCCTAATTTTGACCTCATCTTTCAGTGAGGCGGTGAGGAAATAGCCTTCACATGGAAATGTTAAAAAATGTAAAAACTAAAAATCTGAAGTAAAGAAATTTGGCAATATGTAGCTACACTACATAAGCAATATTATTTAAAGGAATTCATCTCAAATGTAAAACAGCAAATATTTTAAAAGACAAGGCACAAAACTCATCATTGCAGGACTAATTTTCCTAAAAAAGACTTTTAGCTACCCAAATGCTTATCTCAAAGGGGGTTAGTTGAATAAGCATCCACACAATGATGAATAACGCAGCTGCAAAAATTATTAAAAATATTTTTATATTCAACTATGGAACAATTATTAGCATCTGGATTTTTAAAAATAAACAAAATATACTTAAAATATTTCTAATGCAATTAGAAATTTGAACACTTACTGGATATTTGAAATTTTTAAGAAATATTAAAATTATTTTAACTATTTTAGGTATAATGGTAAATTGGTTATTTTTTAATATTCCTTGATTTTAGAAATACATACTGAAGTATATTTAATTTGAATGATATATCTGGGATTTGCTTCAATGAAAAATGAGGGAGGGGGCGGTGTAGTGGTGGCTCGGTGGCAGAATTCTCAACTGTCATGCCAGGGACCTGGGTTTGATTCCTGGTGCCTGCCCATGCAAAAAAGAGAGAGGAAAATGGATGGAGATATTGACAATTAGACACAATTGATAATTTTAGAATCTGGGAATAGTTAATAGGGCCACATTGTACATCTTTGCATTGAATTGATCCAATCAGCATCTAAAATAAACTGAAATAGTTTTCCTGGGATTGTTTTATTAAGAAATTTGTTTCTATCTTATGTTAAGCTATATGTTTCAGCTAGAAAATAAGTGCTCTGCCCTTCTGCCTATTCACAGAGTATTAATATAAGCCTCTCATTCCCTTTTTACTCCCTTCATATTAAGCATTAAAAAAAAAAAAAAAAAACTTGTGGGATTATTTAAAGAACAACTCTCAACAGAACCATTTATCTTAATTTAAATTTTAAATTGCACATTTTAAAACAAAATTGGGCAGAATAGATAATTATATTGCAGTATTTTATCAGGTATTTTGAAAGCTCTAATAGTGCCTCTTGACTAATTCAAAATTTATTTTTATAACTCCATGTAAAAAGTACAATTACATAAGAGCAGCAAATGCAACAGAAATGAAAGAGGCAGTTATTACCTAAGACTTGCAGGTGGAGACCTTTTGCCAAAAGGGTCAGTCAACCACAGAAGCAGTAGTTACACATGCTATACTGATCAGTTAATTGAGTTATAATAATTTTTTTCAGTAAAAGACTCAATATTAGAATGTAATTACTAGTGCCTTCAGAGAGAACTTTCAAATAGAGCTCTAGAGTATGGGTTTTGAATGACTACAACTTTGTATTTCATATTTACTTAGTCGTGAATTGATTTAAAATAACTGGATAAAATAAAAGGACTTCTAAATTGTAGAATTATTTATAGTTTCATTTGGAAATATACTTATCTTTTAGGGTATATAAATTACCAATTCTGGTGTGAAATATGTTTAATGTGGAATTTTATTCTGCATGGCTTTTATGGGGAAGAGCTTATAAAATCCAAAAACTTGTAAGGGTATTAAAGTCTTAGAGCTTTTCAAAGAGCGTGTTGGAAGTGGAAAGTGTTTCTTCTCAGATTTTACTCCATATTATTCTCTCTTCTTTGTCCTAGAGATGCAAGTATTTATTTGATGGATTTGCAGAGGTTTTAGACCTGCCAAGCCACAACTTGAACAGTTATTATAAGCCTATAATTTATAAAAGTATTTCTCAAATTTCATCTCTGACTCAGTGTTGCACTGAGACTGCTTACTCCCTCTCTTGTGCTAAATAATAGCTACTAGAATTAGAAAATCTCTAAAGATTCTGGGCCAACAGTTTCTTGTTTCCTCCTGAGCACTTGAGGCTAAATTATAAGAAGAAATGGTTTAGGTTACTTGTGAAATACAAATTTACAAAACCAACTCTAAAGACAAAGTGCCAACTTTAAGAAAGAATGATATTCTGAATTTAAGTAGACACAACATGCAAATTTGCATCTGTAGGCCTTGTCATCTTTGGCATTTGTTTGCCAGTGATCTCTAACAGCGTTGTCATTTTCATAGTATTATGTAAAATACGCCTCCAAATGATAGAGCAACTATAAAAGTTCTCATGCACAATTGCTCGTGAAAGCAAATTGGAAGTCGTCTCTGGTAGTGTACATCAATAATTTATTGTCTAAGAAATGTGCTGAGCTATGTGGTGGCTGGTTACACTGAGACACTGCTAATTACTCCTCAAAATAAGGCTATGTTCAGAATAGAACTATTTATAATTGGCAAAAGAGCAATTTCTGTCACTGCAGCAAGATGCTGAATAACTAAATCCAGTTACACTTTCCCAATGTTCACAAATCACTAATATCCTATGGACCCTTTCTAACATATGCACCCTTAATCATGTAATCCAATATTCTGGGTAGAGTCTTTTAAGAAGCTATTTGTTTTCCAAAGAGGTAATATATCATTAAAACATCTGCATGGCCCCAAATAAAAGCAATATAAAAAAGTATAAAGTGAAAAATTTTTGCCTCATCCATGTCTCTATCTATCTCAAATCTACTCCCTTAATTCAGCAGGGACAACCTTTTTACTTTGGGGACTTATCCCAACAATTGTTTATGAAATAAAACATATTTGTATTTCCTCCCTTCTTACACTGTACAATGTACAACTGTTCTATACCATATTTTTCCACTTAAAAATATATCCTAGAAAAAATATATATCCTAGGAATGTTTCTAAACCAGTATAGAGATCTTCCTCATTCTTTTATATAACTATTGAACATTTCAATAAGTGGTTATATCATCAAATAATTAACTATACCCATAGAGACAGACTCTTGGATATTTTTTCTTCTGAGTGTGCATAGGTATAGTTGCAAAGAGAGCCACAATAATAAGCAGTGCACAAACATAATTTTGTATGTGTACAGATATAAACATAGGATGCATTTTTAGAAGACAAATTGCAGAAGCAAAGAGAAATTTTATTTGCAATAGATATTGTCAAATTCCCCTTATTGAAGTGTATATAATTTTGCATTCCCCAAAACAATGTTTAAGTGTGCCCATTTCTCCACTGCCTCACAAACAGAATGTGCTGCCAAATTTTGGTTTTCTTCTAATAAGGTTAGTAATGCATTCTCTGAGTATTTTAATTATCACATATTTTATTATGATTAAGGAGGATTTTTCATGTTTCATTACCATTTTTATATTTTATTAATTATCTATTCATCTCCTTTATGCAGTTTTTACTAGTGGGATCTTTGCTGTGTCTAAGAGCTATCTATATTAGGAAGATGGAAAACTTTTTCTAGGACCTGAGTTTCAAAAATTGTTTTTTACTGATTCTTGTCTTTCCTCCTTTATTTAAAAGGTCATACAAAATTTGCAAATTTTATGCCATCCTACATAAAAGATATTTTGTTATTCCTGGCATTTTAGACTTACTAGAGTTTACTTTTACACTCTAAATGTATAAACACATCTTCACTTAAATTTTAGTTATTTTATGATTTTATATTCTAATATATTTGGGGTATCATGAGATAATGGACAAAAATATATAATTTTCCAAATAAGAGTTTTTCCTCACATCTTGATTAAATATTGCATTGCTACAATTTGAGAAACTAATTGTATTAAGTACTGAATTTTCATCAGCAATTGGGCCTATATTTGGAATGTATAAGGCATTCCAATGCGCTGTTTGTCTAGTCATTTACTGGTATGCTATAGTACTGGATTGGTTCAGACACTCCTCCCCCTTGCTGTACTGTTTCAGTATTTTTTGGTATATTAATGACATGTTTATATATACTGATGCTGATAAAATTTTACACACATTGATACATCTCACATCATTTCATTTACTAAAACTCTATAGGTCATCTTCTCTAGTGTTCAATATAGAGAAATAGAGGTCACTCTTTTTTTTCCTGGCATGAGTGGGAATGCTTGCAATGTTTATTTATTGAGTATGATGCTGGCCTTAGAAATGATATATACATACATAGAGACACATATTTTTACATTTATATATCAAAATGTATTTGTGTATATGGTGCAGGTAAATATACACATACATGTACAATGTATAATTTATATTGCATGGACATGCGAATGTATAGTTACCCATATAATGCAAAGAAATACTAATTCTTGTTTATTAAGAACTTTATTTTTAAATTAAGTTTTATTTCAATTTTTACCAAATGATTGATCTGTGTCTATGTATATAAATTGTTTTGTTAGTTCTTAGGTGCATTAGTATTATGACTTGTGTTTAAAGTTTTTCTAATATTTAATCATTCTTGAAATATGTAGCTAGCTTCAATCTACTTTTATGTTAGAGTATTTATATATGTGTTTTTAAGTTTACTGATAGGGATCATTTGCATATTTAAAAAATATTCCTCAGTTCTGTGGCATCTTCACTTGCATAGTTTCTAAATTCATATATTATTGCTTTCTTTTTCAGTATGATGTTAGCTAGGATTCAGATACATTCTCATTATTTTTCAAACAAGTTTTAGTTTCAGTTCTCAACTTTCTGATACTTTTTTCCTTTTTCATAACTCATTAATTTCTGTATTTAAGTTTACTATTTGTTCATTTTTCTTTCTTTCCATTTACTTGTGCTATTTTATAATAATTTGAATTGTTGCATGCCTGAAGCATGTTTTAATTTGGTCTTTTTAATTGACTTAACCATATAACATTTAGAATTTTTTTCCTGTGCATTGTTCACCCTTTTATACAAAAGGATCTGTTGCTAGTATTTTAATTATTGCTCTTTTCTAGAGAACACTAAATTGCAGCTTGCATTTCCCCTTTGAAATAATAGAACAGTTATTTAAATATTAAGATTTTTTAGAAATCCTAGATTGAAGTTTATATTTGAGTTCAAATTTGTTATTTATTTCTAATCCGATTGCAATGAATTAAAAGCATGATGCTATATCTCCTTCATAACATTTATTTTATTAATATTTTGTGATAATTTAGGTGAGAATATCTTGGGCATATACAATGAAGTGTTATAAAATAATAAATATAGGCTCAAAGATAGAGAGACTTTTCAGATTTTATTAGGATTCATTAAGTTTTTCTTAATCATTACGCTTTTCTTAATGTTGAAATGAGTGAGATGAATTAAAATTTCTTGTTCATATTATGTTTATTTTGCTTGTGTCTTCTGTTTGCCTTTATATTTGTTGCATATGTATATATATATAACTTGTATTTTCACTGTGAGTTGTAATTTTTAGTAGTATGAAGTGCAATCCTTTTCTCATGCATTGTTTTCGGCATGAATTTGATCTAGTATGATATTAACTTAATGATCTCTGCTTCCCTTATTTTTTCATTTGAATGACTACAACTGCTTTTCCTTTCATTTATAACTTAAAGTAGAGCACAAAATTGAGTTTTCTCTTCTTAGTTTCAAGATTAGAATTTCAAATTTTTTCTAGAAAATCATCCTTTTAATTCTTGCTTTCAATTTTAATTGTTTAGCGTTGCACAAAAAAGTCACTTAAAATTTATAACAATTTCTTTTGTTTCTATGGTTACTTTGTCCTAAGTATGTCTAAGTGCATACTTTTGCTTTATCTTATTTTGATAAGATTTGTTTGGGTTCATCAATCTTTTTTTCATGCAATCTGATTATATCTTTATTGTTACTTTGGCTACTTTTTTAACTCATAGAGAATATTTCTTCTGGTTCCCTCTACAACAGCAGCCCCACCCATATTTCTCAAAAGGATCATTTACTGTGGGAGGAGATGAGGCCAACCAGTGTGCTTGGTTATTACAGGTGAGGATCTCTTTGGGATCTCCTAGTCATCTGAGTGCTGCAGGTCTGGCGTCCGGCTAAGTGGAGCTCATTGATAGAAAAGAGAGCATACATAAATGTATGTGTCAGCTCCCTAAGCTTTCTGAGCATCTAGATATCTCTCTCCACTCCATTTCACTCCTCAAATGGCAACTTTCCTTTTACCAAGCTAAGTCACAGGGAAGAAACTTATTTTTGCAGGTGTATACAAATCCTTCTCTCAAAAATTCAATTGGGAGTTTTTATCTTTGGATCATATTTCTGGTTTACCTGTGTGTTGGAACTGGAAGATACACCATGGTAAGGGTTGTAATGAGAGAGTAGAAAGGGGAAAACAGAATGGACAATCACAGAATAATTCTTCAAGACTAAAGTCTGCTACTTTACCCCAAGGTGCATATAAAATGTATTCATATCTCATTTGAAAGACTCGGCTCTACATAGGTCAAAGCTATGATCGATGTCATTATGGATGTCATGGGGTCTGTCTAATAAGTTGCATCACGATGTTGATGCTCCCAAGGTGAGTGGACAAGCATTCCTCAGTTCTCTACGGTGCCATCTCGCAGTGAATTTTCTTCTTTGGCTGGTAGCACTTAGGGTCACCTTAAAGGAATATGCACTCTGTAGCTCAGTAGCCATTAACATAAACAGGTGATTTTGAAGAGTCCACGCTGATTAAATGATTAGCTTTGTGAAGCAGGGGAGACTATTATGTATGCAGGGGGTGTGGGGTTCACAGTAAGTTTGTATGTGATTATGTTGCCTCTGAATGCTACTAAGAATGCTATATAGAATTTTAAGTGAAATAAATAAAATGAAATAAATTACAAGTTTTATATAAGAGCAGCTTATATTTTTCTGTAATTTATCCTGTCATACACCCACTTCAACAATATTTCAAATAATACTTAATGAGCATCTAATGAGCATGCAATGATATACCGCACTAAAAAGGTCCATAATGGATTTAGATTGATAGCTATAAAAATTTTTATAATTAAAAAAATAGTAATTTTATAATTTTTTAACTATAAAAAACTTCACGTACAAAATTCACAATTATATAATTATATAGAGTTAAAATAAGATGCACATACACATATACTTTAGGATAATTTTTCTACTTTTTATGAGAATGCTGTGCATGTGCATGCTCTTCTATATTTAGATTACAGTGTTTTGATATAGTCTTATGTAGCACATTTCATAACTACTTTTTTTGACGATCACTTATTCTAGAAGTTAGATGTAAATATGTAACAATATTTAACATAAGTAACCAGTTCCATACTTGCAATATTTTCATTTTTGAATGATCTGTTGAACAAACAGAGGTGCCAATGCATAAAATATTAAAAGAATACGTTTTGCAGGGAGAATGACTATCAATATCGCATAATAACTGTGAATCACCATTGTGTGGAGAATACCCACTCAGTACTAATATGTGTGATACATGCATTATATTAGCATTTTGCTTACTTAACAACAATATGTGGATTATGATTAATATTTAACAGTAGTACTCCAGGTTGTCAATCAATATGTATGAAATGAATGAATGGTGTCACATGTGCATACTTCTGCTGACTCAAGAGGTGCCTGTGTTAACCCTAGAATGAGCTGAGAATTAACATCAAGGGATGGAGAGAAGCTTCTTGACCAAAGGGGGAAGAGTGAAATGAGACTAAGTGTCAATGGCGGAGAGATCCCAAACAGAGTCGAGAGGTTATCCTGGAGGTTATTCTTATGCATTAAGTAGATATCACCTTGTTGCTCAAGATGTAGCAGAGAGGCTGGAGGGAACTGCCTGATAATGCAGAGCTGTGTTCCAGTAGCCATGTTTCTTGATGATGACTGAACAATGATATAGCCTTCACAATGAGACTCTGCGAATGTGG
>PVIY010012825.1:28192-60905 GCA_004026745.1 Myrmecophaga tridactyla | reverse complement strand
AAGCAGGAATGGGGCCTGTCTCCTCTGAGTTCTCCTTAAAAGGCTTCCCATGATTAGATTTAGCATCACTAATTGCAGAAGACACTCCCCTTTGGCTGATTACAAATGGAATCAGCTGTGGATGCAGCTGACGTGATCATGACCTAATCCTATGAAATGTCCTCATTGCAACAAACAGACCAGTGCTTGCCCAATCAGATAAACAGGTACCACAACTTGGCCAAGTTGACACGTGTCCCCAACCATGACACTTAGTTTTTTAATTAATAAATAAATTTTAAAAAATCTAATTCAGGGTGGGCCAAGGTGGCTCAGCAGGCAAAGTTCTCACCTACCATGCCAGAGACCCAGGTTCGATCCCCAGTGCCTGCCCATGCAAAAAAAAATTAATTCATATATATTTGATATTCTATATTTTATGGTTTTGAGTCACTTCTCATTTCTGTCTGAATGTATTTTACATTTATTTTCTTTGTCATTACCATAAGATTAAATTTTAATATCCTATATCTGTAATGATTTTGATATGAACTTACCTTCAATGGCACACACAAACTTTCCCTATATTCCTACATCACCCACACTTGCGTTGTATCTAATTTTGATGTATATAGTTATAAACTATACTTTGCAAACTGTATGTGAAACCATTAGTTTGCCATTACTTTCCATGACTTTACTTTTAGAGCCTATAAGAAGTAAAAAGTGGAATTCATACCAAAAAATATAATGCGGTAATACTGGCCTTTATAAATATTCATAGGTTAACTTTATCAGTGATCTCTATTTCTTTACCCCACTTTTATCCACTGTCTATTCTTTCCTTTACATATGTAGAACTCCTTTTAGCATTACCTGTATGACAGGACTAGTGGTGATGAACTCCCTCAAGTATCATTTGGTTTGGAATATCTTGGTGTTTCCCTCATTTTTGAAGAAACTCTCAACAGGTATAAAGTAGTTGATTGGCAAATGTTTTTTTCTAAGAACCATATTCAGTCCCAAAGACTTCTTACCTTCATGATCTGAGAAGAAGCTAGAACTTAATCTCATTGAGATTTCATTGTACATCATTTGGTTCCTGTTGAGAATTTCAAAGACCTTGTATTATTCATTCATTGTTTTCCTCATATCCATTTGTTCTTTACATTTCCCTTTATCACCTTGATAATAATGAATATTTTTTCTTAAAGACTGCCTTTTATGTCCAAAGTCTTGCCTCTTGCTTGATGCCTTCTGGATTTGTATCTTTTTTTCCTTTGGATGGCCCATTATTCCTTATTTCTTTATTTATCTTTTCATCTTTTGTTGCACACTGTACGTTTTAATATTTTTGAGTATTAACTTTGGAATTCATTCATTGAGCAGTTAGTTAAGTTTATCTCCAGCTAGTGATATGAAAGAAATTCTTGAGTTTCAGGAGCTAATAAAAACCAACAAACAAAAGCAAAACACACCTTTCCACAGTCTTTGTAAATTAAGTTAATGGGAAAACCTGTCTTATCAGGGTCTGTGTGGAGCCATGTTGCTGTTTCTTTTCCTGGTCTTGTGCTTGCTCTTGGCCTTAAGTATTCTTGCTTTTACAGATCATAGGAGTTGAATGCCCCCTCTACTCACTTTGAAATAGACTTTCACCCTCTAGGGTGCTCTATTTTATGAATTAATGCAGATAGTCCTTTGCCCCAGACAGCTTCAACTTTGTTTCTTTCTTTGCTTTAACTATCTCCAAGCTGCTACTCTGCTTTCTAGAAAAATCATGGGAAGGTGAGCCCAAGACAAGTTCTGTCTTTAGGCTTCCATCAGATATAGTGGCACTGACTGATATGCAGCTCAGTATGCCCATAAGGGCTAGTCTGCTCTCTTGGATACAGAGCTAGGCACTCACAATGGGAGCTCAGTCAAACTCTGCACTGCACCAGAAAAGGGAAAAGGGAGGGACTAATACAGACATCATTAGTTTTGCCTACCATTTTTCAAATTGATTTCTCTTGAGTTGGCACTTTCCCAGTTACTGCAAAATTTAACTTTTTCTGGAGTCTTGAGGAAGAAGTTTCTTCCAGTTTTTAGTGGTTGTTCAAAGATTGTATTGGGGCCCAGCTTCTTGTAGCATCTGTGGGTGTGAAATGATATCTCACTGTGGTTTCTAATCAAGTGCATATGCTTTACATTTCGATAGTAGCTAGTATGTTGAGCATCCTTTCATGTGCTTTTTATTCATTTCTTTTTCCTCTTAAAAAAATGTCTACACCTTCCTCCTGGACATTTTAGTTTCATTGTAAGACGTTCAGGATTAGCTATTAAAGGAGTACAATCTCAGGAAGAGTTACTGATAATGGTTAACAAGCAGAATTGAAATAGTATTTAAAATGGGGGTCATCTGATTTATTGATTCAGGAAGGAGAATGAATAGCACAGATATTGGTCCTCTCCTATTTAAATTTGAAAATTATGGTAGGGGAGACTCTACAGTTGATTACTTTAAGAGGAAGCATGGAGTTTGAAGCTTCAGAGAACTTGATTTCTGGAGCTAAGATTTAAGTTAAATGACCATTCACTAATGTATCCAAAGCTGCCCAAGTTATAGCCAAAGGGGAAAAATGTTGGAACATAATGTGGGAGCAGATGAAAAGCTTTATTTTGTGCTTGCTAATGATTTTTATCTTCATGAACCTTAGATGACCAGGGTCATCCACTTGGAAGGTGTACAGTTAGATTCAGTTGTCAACTTGGTCAGGTGAACGTGCTTATTTCTGTTGCTGTGGACATGTGCCAATGGTACATGAACCTCATCTGTTGCTGATTACATCTGCAATTGGCTAGGAGGTGTGCCTGCTGCAATGAGTGATGTTTGATTTAATTGGCTGGTGCTAAAATGAGAGAACACAGTGTAGCACAGCCCAAGCAGCTTGGCATACCTCATCTCATCACTTGCAGCTCAGCCCAGGTCTTTGGAGATTCAGAAAGGAATCACCACAGGGAAAGTTGTTGGAACCCACAGGCCTGGAGAGAAGGCCAGCAGAGATTACCCTGGCCTTCCCACATAAGAAAGAACCTCAGATGACTTTCCTCTGAAGAGCGAATGAAATAAATCCCCTTTTATTAAAAGACAATTCATCTCTGGTTTGTTGCATTCCAGCAGCTAGCAAACTAGAACAGATGGCATCCCTACATTTTGGTCTAAGAGTTTTCGTCTTGGTTCTTATATTTAGGACCTTCACCCATTTGTGACACTTTTCATGGGTGATGTGAGGTCAAGTACCTCTTTCATTCTTTTACTTTGGATATCCAATGCTACCAACAACATTTGTTGCAGAAATTATACTTTCCAAGTTTCATGGATTTGGAATTCTTTAAAAAATCAAATGGCCATACATTTCAGACCTATTTCTAACTGTCCAATTTGATTCTATTAGTCAGTATGTCTATCTTTGTGCC
Organism: Myrmecophaga tridactyla; assembly: GCA_004026745.1. Classification (NCBI taxonomy): domain Eukaryota; kingdom Metazoa; phylum Chordata; class Mammalia; order Pilosa; family Myrmecophagidae; genus Myrmecophaga; species Myrmecophaga tridactyla. The sequence continues at coordinate 57,470 of PVIY010012825.1, read as the reverse complement.
AATACCGTGCTGCTTTGACCACTGTAGTTTTAAAATATATTTTAAAGTTAGAAAGTGTGAGCACTCCAAATCTGTTCTTTTTTTTAGATGTTTTTGGCTATATGAGGTCGCTTACCCTTTCAAATAAAATTTGATGACTGGCTCTTCCATTTCCTCAAAGAAGGTTGTGGAATTTTGATTGGGGTATGCATAAATTTATAAACTAACTTCAATAGAATCAACAACTTAAGAGTATTTAGTCTTTCAAGCGATGAACATGAAATGGCCTTCTCTTCATTTACATCTTCTTAGATTTATTTTAGTGATGTTTTGGAGATTTCAGTGTACAAGTCCATTACATCGTTGGTTAAATTTAATCTTAGATATTTGATTATTTTTGTTGCTATTATAAATGGAATTTTAAAACTCCTCCTCAGATTGCCTATTATTAGTATATAAAATCACTGCTGTTTTTTTGTGGGTTGCTCATGTACACTGCCATTATTTTATTTTGGTAAAAATGTTGTGGTTTTTTAAAAACTTTTTAATTGTATAGTATAACATATATAAAAAGCAAAAAAACTAAGAAAGCAATAGTTTTCAAAACACTCTTCAACAAGTTGTTACAGGGCAGATCCAAGAGTCTGTCATGGGTTACCATATGATTCTCTCAGATTTTTCCTTCTAGCTGCTCCAGAATATGGGAGATTAGAAGGTTTAATTTTATTTTATCATCACAATCAATTTTTTTCCTTCTTTCTTTGTGAAAAATAACATATATACAAAAAAGCAATAAATTTGACCACAGCACCACAATTAGTTGTAGAACATATTTCAGAGTTTGACATGGGTTACAATACCATAATTTTAGGTTTTTACTTCTAGCTGCTCTAAGATACTGGAGACTAAAAGAGATATTAGTTTAATGATTCAGCATTCATATTCATTTGTTTAATCCTACCTTCACTGTACAACTCCACCATCACCTTGATCTTCCCATCCCTCTTTTCAGGGTGTTTGGGTTGTGGCCATTCTGATTTTTCCATATTGGAAGGGTTTGTCACTAACATGGGGTAGGTAGATGGAACTATCTGATGTTCTGGAGAGGTTGTGTCCTCTAGGTTCAGGACTTATCTGGGTCAGGGACCCATCTAGAGGTTGCAGGTTTCTAGTGAGTTACTGTAATTCATGGAACCCCTGTGGCATGCATTGCCCTAGGTGTTATTTACAGTTGGCTGAAATGGCCCTGGCTGGGGTTTGTCAGGTTAGGATAAGTAGCAAGGTCTAACTGAAGCTTGCATAAGAGCAATCTCCAGAGTAGCCTCTTGACTCTATTTGAACTCTCTCCGTCCCTGATACTTCACTAGTTACATTTGTTTTTCCCCTTTTGGTCAGGGTGGCACTGTTGATCCCATAGTGCCAAGGCCAGATTCATCCCTGTGATTCATCTTCCATGTCATCATGGAGACCTTCACCACTGTATGTCATGTTCCACATAGCAAGGAGGGGAGTGGTTTCACTTGCAGAAATGGGCTTAGAGACAGTGAGGCCACATCTGAGCAATAAAAGAGGTCCTCCATAAGTGACTTTTATGCATACCTATAGTTTGTCTAAGCTTCTTCTCTACTATATAAGCTTCAAAAGAGTGAGTCTCAGATTTAAGGGCATGGATTACTGGTTTTTTTGTCCCTAAAGTTTGACACAGTATCAGGGAATCTGCTGATGGTAGGTTTAATACTTCCATATTCTTTCTTCCATCCTTCAAGGGACTTTGCCAATACTTTTTGATTATCTGCTTAACACACTCTAGGATATATTCAGGTATTACACTAATTCTAAGAGAATTAAAAAACCTCTTTCTGGTTCTGGGCTTGCTGTGTTTTAATTGTTCAAGTGAGCTATACAGACTGATTGAGTTAGATTATGCACTACAGAAAATTTCAGTTACAGACCAAATAAAACTTTCTAACTTTGGTCTCAAAGAGTACATGTAGTTCTAAAATATAGACACTGTCTTCCTTACCCCTGTGTTCTGAAATACTTTAAATTCAATCTGATCAGATTTGGTCTTAACTCTAAATATCAGGTTATATTTATATATGAATATAAGTATAAATATATATATATATATATATATATATCAGCATCTCAAAATCCAGAAGTAACAGTCACCACTTGAGACCTAATTTGTCTGCTACAAATGCTTACAATCTAGGTCCCTGTTTTCTTATAAACATTTTCTAAAGGAGACCATACCATTGTTTGTCTTCTGTTTCTGTTCTTTTGTTTACCTCACCAAATATCCCATATGATCATTCACATCATTTCATGCCTCACGCTTTTTTCCTTTTTGCAGCAAAACATCTTTCATTCATAAGTATACAACACCACTCACAACTCTACCTCTCAGTCAGTGCATCCTTCAGCCACCTGCATTCATCAGGAATCATGTATAAGGCCCAAAGTCCACAGTCCACCAACATTCTCATTTTTAGGTCCTTTTATTGTTCCCAAGAGAAAGAAAACCAATAAATACACTTCACCAAATAAGAAACTGAAACCTCCTCTTAATATTTTTCCCTACCCCCATTAAGTACCTCTGCTGCTGTGGTAATGCTGACATTTTCCTTTTGAACATAGCCCATAGCATGCAAAAGCAATTTCCCCCTGTACCATGGATTTAAATACTCTTTGTTCACGAATCGTATCTTTGAAGTAATTCTTGCAAGAACTAATTAATATTTCTTATGTTAATCAGTGGGATACATAGGTCTACAAAACCCCTTACAATTTTGTTCATCCTCAATATGGCAATATTACTTATAGACCCACGAGAGAACCACCTGCACTTCTATTTGTTCCCTTCCTTTGGAGTTCAACCTAATTATTCACCCATGCCTAGCTTCTGTGTTTCTCTAAGTCCCCTATATTCTGTATTATAAACCTCTGAATACACCTTTATGCTGATCAACAAAGTGGAATCATATAGTATCTATCCTGTTGTGCCTGGCTTATTTTACTCAGCTTTATGCTCTCAAAGCTAATCTAGCTTGTCATGTGCTTCAGGATGTCATTTCACCTTACTGTTGCATAATATTCCAAGATATGTATATAACAGATTTTATTGATCCACTCATCTGTTGATAGGTATTTGGTTTGTTTCCATATTTTGGCGATTTTGAGTAATGCTGTTATGAACATTGGTGTGCAAATGTCTGTTTGTGTCATTGCTTTCAGCTCTTCTGGGTGTATACGAAGTAGTGCTATTGCTGGGTCATAGGGCAACTCGACATTTGGTTTCTTAAGGAGTTGCCAGTCTTCCATAGTGGCTGCAACATTATACATTCCCACCAGCGATGCATAAGTGTCCCAATTTCTCCACATATTCTCTAACATTCATAATTTCCTGTTTACTTAATAGCAGCCATTCTTATAGGTGTGAGGTGGTAATTCATTGCAGTCCTGATTTGCATTTCCCTATAGCCAAAGAAAATTAGTACCTCTTCATGTGCTTTTGAGCCACCTGTATTTACTCTTCAGAAAAATGCCTATTCATATCTTTAGCCCATTTTATAACTGGGTTAATTGTTTGTTGTTGAGTTGTATGATTTCTTTGTATATACAGGATATCAAACATTTGTCTAATGTGATTTCCAAATATTTTCTCCCATTGAGTTGGCTGCCTCTTCACTTTTTTGACAAAGTTTTTTAAGGTGCAGAAGCATTGGACTTTTGAGGTTCTCCCATTTATCTATTTTTTTCTTTTGTTGCTTCTGCTTTGGGTGTAAAGTTTGAGAAGCTATCTCCTATTACCAAGTCTTGAAGATGTTTCTCTTCATTTTCTTGTAGAATATTATGGTGCTAGTGCTTATACTTAAGTGTTTGATCCATTTTGAGTTAATTTTTGTGTATGGTGTAAGATAGGGGTCCTTTTTCATTATTTTGGCTATTGATATTCAGTTCATCCATGCCCAATTATTGAAGATTCCACAGGTCAGTGGATTTAGGGGCCTTGTTAAAAACCAGTTGACCTTAGATTTGGTGGTCTATTTCTGCACTCTCAATTCTATTCCGTTGGTCAGTGCTTCTATCATTGCGCCAGTACCATGCTGTTTTGACCACTGTGGCTTTACAAAAGGTTTTAATGTCGGGAGTTTTAATCCTCCCACTTCGTTCTTCCTTTTCAGGATCCTATTAGCTATTTGGGATCCCTTTCCATTCCAGATGAATTTGGTACTTAGCTTTTTCAAGTCTTCTGAGTAGGTTGTTTTAATTTTGATTGCTACTGTGTTGAATTTGTAGGTTCATTTGGTAGAATTGTCTTCTGAATTATATTTAACCTTCTTATCCAAGAGCAGGGAATGTCTTTCCACCTATTTAGATCTTCTTTGATTTCTCTTATCAATGTTATGTAGTTTTCTGTGCACAAATCCTTTACATCCCTAGTTAAATTCATTCCTAAGTACTTGATTCTTTTAGTAGCTATATTGAGTGGAATTTTTTCCTTAACTGACTCCTAGCTAGGTCATTGCTTGTGCACAGAAATGTTAGTGATTTGCTGACATTAATTTTATATCCCACCACCTAGTTGAATTGGTTTATTAGCTCAAGTAATTTTGCTGTAGATTTCTCAGGATCTTACTAGTATCATGTTATCTGAAAATAGTGGAAGTTTTACTTCTTCCTTTCCAAATTGGATGACTTTTATTTCTTTCTCCTGCCTGATTGCTTTAGCTAAAACTTCTAGTAAAAAGTTGAATAATAGTGGTGACAGTAGGAATTCTTGTTTCATTCCTGATCTTAGGGGGTAAGCTTTCATTCTCTCTCCATTGAGTATGATACCTGTTTTTGTTTTTTTCATATATTCCCTTTATCATATTGAGGTAGTTATCTTTGATTCCTATCTTTTAGAGTGTTTTTATCAGAAAGGGATGTTGAATTTGTCGAATGTTTTTTCACCATCAATCAAGGTGATATATGATTTTTCCATTTCAACTTGTTAATGTGCTGTATTACACAAATTGATTTCCTTGTGTTGAACCATCTTTGCATTCCTGATACAAACCCCACTTGGTCATGGTCTATAATTTTCTAATGTGTCATTGGATTCTATTTGCTCGTTTTTGTTTAGAATTTTTGCATGTATGTTCATTAGGTAGATTGGCCTGTAGTTTTCATTTCTAATAACATCTTTACTCGGTTTTGGTATTAAAATGATGTTAGCTTCATAAAATGAGTTAACTAGTGTTCGTTTTCTTCAATTTTTTGGAAAAGTTTGAACATATTTGGTGTTAGTTCATTTAGAATGTTTGATAAAATTGCCTGTGAAGTCATCTGGCTCTGAGTTTTTCTTTGTAGGAAGATTTTTGATGACTGATTGAATCTCCTTACTTGTGATTGGCTTATTGAGAGCCTCCATTTCTTCCTTAGTTTATTTGTGTGTTTTGAGAAATTTTTCATTTCATCTAACCTGTCTAGCACATTGGCATATAGTTGTTCATAGTGTCATATTGTGATTTATTTTATTTCTTCAGAGTCTGTGGTTATGCACCTCTTCTTATTTCTGATTTTGCTTATTTACATCCTTTCTCTTGTTTTCTTTGTCAGCCTTGCTAGTGGCCCACTGATTTTATTCATTATCTCCAAAAACTAACTTTGATAGCATTGACTCTTTCTATACTTCTTTTATTCTCCCATTCATTTAACTCTGTTTTAATCTTTGCTATTTCTTTTCTTCTTTTCACTTTTGGGTTAGTTTGCTTTATTTCTCATGTTCCTCCAAGTGAACAGTTAAGCCCTCAATTTTTGCTCTTCCTTATTTTTTAATGTAGAGATTTAGGGCAATAAATTTCTCTCTCAGCACAGCCTTTGCCACATCCCATAAGTTATTTAATGTTGCATTCTCATTTTCATTCATGTCCAGATAGCTGTTCATTTCTCTAGCAACTTCTTCTTTGACCACTGTTGTTTAAGAGTGTAGTATTCAATCTCCATATATTTGTGAAAGTTCTCATTCTTTGGTGGTTATTGATTCTATTGTGATCAGAGAAAGTGTTTTGGATAATTTTAATATTATATTTTTAAATTTATGGAGACCTGATTTGTGCCTCAACCTTGGTCCATCCTTTAGAATGCTCCGTGAGCAGTAGAGAAGAATGTATGTCCTTGTGTTTTAGGATGTAATGACTTTTATATGTCTGTTAAATCTAAATAATTTATTAAGCTGTTTAACTTTTCTGTTTCCTTGCTGATCCTCCATCTGGTTTTTCTTTCTATTGAGCAGAGTGTTGTATTGAAGTCTCCTAATATTATTATTGCAACTTCTATTGCACCTTTCAGTTTTGCCAATGGCTGTCTCATGTACTTTGGAGCTCACTGCTTGTGAGCATAAACATTTATGATTGCCATTTTTTTCTTGGTGAATTATCCCTTTTATTAAAATCAGTTTCCTTAGTTCTCTCTTATGATGTTTTTACATTTAAAGCTTATTTTGTCTGATATTCATATAGCCACACCTAATTTTTTTGGTTACAACTTGTGTGCAACATCTTTTCACTTTCAATCTATTTGCATGCTTGTGTCTAAGATGAGTCTTTTGTAGCCAGCATATAGCTGGATTATATTTCATTTCTCAATCCATTCTGCCAATATGTATAACTGGTAAATTTAATCCATTAACATTCAGTTATTACTGAAAAGACATTTATTAAATCCACTCATCCTTTGGATTTTATTTATCTGATCTATACATTATTTTTCCTCTTTCTCTTTATATCTTTAACTTACCCTTGCTGACAGTCTTCAATTCTGTGCCCTTCTTGAGACTTCACTCTCCTGTCTTTTTTTTTCTGACAGAACACCCTTTAGTAATTCTTGTAAGACCACTCTCTTGTTGACAAATTCTTTCAGGATTTGTTTGTCTGTGAAAATTTTAATCTGTCCCTCAGTTTTGAATTAAAATTTGAATGTATACAGTATTCTTAATTTCAGATCTTAAATATATCACACCGCTACCTTCTCACCTCCATAATGCCAGTTGAACAGTCTGAACTCAGTCTTATGTGGCTTCCTTTGTATGTCATAGATTATTTCTCTCTTGCTGCTTCCAGGATTTTCTGCTTCTCTTCAACAGCTGACAGACTGATTAGCATGTGTCTTGGAGAAGGCCTATTTGGATTTATTCTATGTGGAGTTTGTTGAGCTTCTTTGTCTTGTATTTTTATGTTCTTTTTAAGTGTTAGGAAGTTTTCCTCTATTATATCCTCAACTAATCTTCCTAGATTTTTACTCTTTTCTTCTCCTTCAGGGACACTGATTATTCTTATATATGTGCACTTTGTTTTGTCCACAATTTCCTTGAGATCTAATTCAAACCTTCCATCTTTATTGCCATTTGCTCTTTTGCGTGTTACAAATCAGTTATCCTGTCCTCTAGTTCACTTATTCTTTCTTCTGTCTCTTCAAATCTGTTGTTGTGTTTCTCTAGTCCTTTTTCCTCTAGTATCTTTAATCTCTGTGATATCTGTTGTTTTTCTATTTATTCTCTCAAATTCTGTTCTATGAACTTCTAGTGTCTCCCTGATCTCTTTTATGTCATTAGCCATTCCATTTATTTTATTTAGTTGTGTTATAAGAACATCTTTGATTAATAATTCCAATGTCTGTGTCTCCTCCAGTGTTTTCATTTTGTCATTAGGAAAGGCTATATTTGTCTGCATCATGATATGTTTAGTGATATTCTGTTGTCATTGCAGCATGTAAATATCTTGATTGGTTTACCTTGGAAGTTGGTATCCTTCTGTAGTCTAAAGCTTTGTATTGGAGGAATTGATGTGGTGCAGGATGTGGGGCATTGGGTGGGAAACAACAGTGGTGATGCATTGAGGTCAAGAAGTCAGTGCATGAATGCAGAGATGCCTGGAAGTAAGGTGAATGTGGCTGTGTGAGTGCATGGATCTGGAGGGCAGGGCCCTGGTGTGTGCTCTTCAGAAGGCAGGTCCCTGTTGTGCACATGCACAAAGCTCAGGGGCAGGTAGTTGACCAAGGTTGCATCTGCATAACCTGGGGCAGATGAGGCCTGATCCCACAGGTCAGTATTTGCTCAGGGCCGGGGAATGTGACTGGGGGCCATGCACTTGCACAGATCTGGGAGGTCAGTAAACTGATGTACATGTGTCCAGAGCTCATGGGTGCATGGTGGGCTTTCATGACAGTATAGGCTGGGGGTGTGTGTAGTTTGGATATGAAAGTAAGCAACTGCAGCCTTTTGCACTGATGATCACCTGCAGGGGTAGGGAGCAGGTGATGGGTCTCAGAAGGGGATCGGCAAGACTATACTTGTGCAGGAGAGGGGAATTGGGCTGTGGCATGTGTGCACATACTTGGGATGTGGGTGTGGGACAGGTACATGCAATGGGGTAGTGCTTGGAACTCAGAGAGAGGTATTGGTTATTTGTGTTCGGGTACATGTCATGTGGGGTGAATTGTGGGTTATGGGGCTGCACTAGTGATGGTAGCACATCCAAGGAATAAGGCTTGGCTTACTTCCTAGTCCCCATCTCCCCATCTGTGCACTCCTGAAGCTGTTCTTTTCATATGGAGCCCATTAGACTGTTTGCAGAAGTTGGACAGTCTCTGGGTCTTTGTGTCTCAGTTCTTCAGTTTTTGCAACCAAGGCCTCCCTGGTCACATTCTAGAATCACCATCTCAGTTGCCTTCCTATCCCTTCTCTCACTGTTCCTTGGATCAGGGATGAACTCGACCGATCCTATTCTGCCACCTTCTTGAAACTTTCACAATTGTTTTTAATCCATTCCCTTGCTGATGGACACATGACTTGATTCTTGTTTTTATCTATTTTGGATAAGAATTTCTGTAAGTGTCCTTGTACAGCATAAATATTTGCATAATTTCTTTCCAGTGTTCCTTTCTATACAGAAGATAATAGTTAAATCAATGTTTGCATTCTGTAAAGCAATTGTGCCCAAACCATTTTCATTTTAACATGTCTCATCAAATTATTCTTCTCATTCATTAGTAGAACCTTCAACTCTAGTTTTAATCAATGCTAGATGAGGGGGTATTTGTGAATATCACTAATGTAATGTATGTTGCATTTTTATGAAGAGTATCTAAGGCATTTGAAAAAACTTTTCCTATGAAAAATTTCAAACACATACACATAGTCAGAGTGTGTAATGATCCAAAACCTAGTTCTAGTGATTATGAATTCAGGATTAGCAACTTCATCTATACCAGGGTATCTCAGCAGAAGTATTGTTCACATTTACGTCACACAAATTTTTGTTGTGGGAGAGAGTCCTTTGTTTTGTAGGATGTTCTGCAGCATCCCTGATCTCTGCCCACTTAGATATCAGTAGCACCCTCTCCTACCCATGTTATGACAACTAGAAACCCCTCCTACTTTGTGAAATGTTTCCTGGGGACAAAATTCTCCCTGGTTTAGAACTGCTGATTTAAGCTCTTTTCATAATAAAGAAATACAATTGTCATTTTCTGACATGTGTTGCCCATATTCTTTAGACCTACCCTTTTGAATAATGTCATTTCATATAAATCCACATGACTAAAATGGTAGCAGGAGCTATATCTAATCAACCTCTGAACAATATAGAGCCCCATCCAGGGTGATTGCCTCTGAACATGGGTGAATTTAATTTGGTCACAGTAACTGCTAATTTATAAAGTTTATCCCAAATAGAAGTTTGAGTTTTTAGTAACCAGGTTTTTCTTCCCATGAGGAAGTTTCACTAATTAGAAAAGGTAATGTGGTGCAGCTCACTAGGGAATACTGTCCCATGCCTGATCATTATGCCTGTCCCCTGGTATCTCTTGAGCAGCTATTCTCAAAGCTATCTCCATGCTAAAACTGAGAGGCAGAAGAGAGGCAGGTCTCCTTTGCTCTTGTTTTAACTCAGGTAGAATTGAGACCCCACATGGCTTAATCTCAGCATACTCAAGGCTGAGGCTCACAGGTGTTCAAAGCTCTGTCACTCCAGCAAAGTAGGGCACTTGGTATCTTAGCTATGATGCTTCTCAGTTGGCTAAGTGGGTAAGCTGAGGGCTGTCCTCAGAATGTTATCTGTATCTTTTTCTCTATGGTCATAACAAAAATGTTAACTGGGTGAGAATGGCATAGCCACAGAATTATTGGGGTGAGTTTGTTTTCTGACATTTTTCTTTTGCATGTGAATATTTGGTCCCACTTTGTAATCAAAGGAAATGTTGCATGAAGCACACAGCATCTTAAAAATCAGCTCTCCTAATGATCAGGCCATTGACTGAATACCTAACCTCAGGTAAGCACACTAGATATTGGGATTCAAGGATGGAGAAAACATGGTTTTGGTCTTTGGCTAATTGTGTTCCTTTAATATTTATGGAATAGTTACAAGGTACCTAGGGCTGTGCTAAGAAGATCATGGAAGAAATACATCTCCTGTAATTAAATCATTCATTTTAACTACATTTATTAGATAGTATTTCTTGGCAAGCATCTCAGTAAGCACTTGACATAGAATGGTGAGCAAGACTTAATCCCTGTACTCAGGAAGCTCACAGATCAGTAGGGCAGATGGCCATGTAAACTAATGATAATTTAGTATGGTAAGTGCTGTGATTCCAAGCTGCACTGAGAAAGGAGGGACCACCTATTGTCAAGGCTTACTGATTGTGGAGCTTGATTCTCATCTTTCAAATAGTCCAAGTCAGCACAGAGGACAGGATCAAATTCATAGTGGAATGGAGCTGGGAGTAGATTTAGGACATGTATCTATCAAACAGATACTGTTATCTCCATGTTACAATGAGGACTTTGTGTTTTGAGAGGGAAAATAACTTTCTCGAGATCTCATAGGTATTTCCTGAGGAAACCAGGATGTGAATTTGGGAGTCCAGGCTCCTAGCAGTGATTTCTTCCAAGCACAGACTCTTGGTAAACTTCACCTGCTGATCTAAGTAAGTAAGACTGGTCTGTGTCCCTATTCTTTGTGTCAGAAATTTATATTTTCTGTGATTTCCATAGGGCTCATGGTCCTGAATCACCTGGCCTTGTCCTAATAGCTGAATGAAGTAACTTGTGGTATGAGAGGTAGTCATGTAGCTAATTCTCCCCGGTTCCCTGGGTCTCACTGTATGAGATCCCAGCCATCTTCAAGAGTCCAGCATGGATGGGGACAATCTTCACATCAGTCCATTAGCAGTCATGGTGATGTCCTGAATGTATGGTGAACTGGGCAGGGGAGAGGTGTCAGAGTCTTACTGGACATGTTTACATGGCATAGTTCAGATCTTTACTTCTACTGGTGGAAGTAAAGATTGATTGGAGGAAACAAGGCACCAGTAGGGAGAAGAACTTAGCAGGAAATGAGATAGATCCTTGGGAAGGGGCAAGGTTGCCCATTGACCAAGTGCAGAGAGAGTGAATTCAAAAGTGAAGAGAAGAAATAGGAGCACTTAGAGTCCAGAGAGTTACAGAAAGGATATCTCTTCTGAAGATTCTGAAGAGGATTGAGAGAGGTTGTGTGAATGTTTTCTGAAAATCAAGGATGAAAAAAGAGGAAGGAAAGGGAGCCAAAGGGAATTAGTCAGCAAGCAAACAGACAAAGCCATTCAGCAGTAACAGAAATGCTAATAAATGGAGATAGTAATTCAGTACTGGCTGCCCTGCACTGCATACATGTATGTCCCAAATGAGGCACTAATCTCACAGTCTTTCCAATTAGGGTCTGTTTCCATTATGATTGTACTTTCTAGTTGACTAACACTCTTCATGATATCTCATTGCCTGCAGATCAAACTCTAAAATCCATAGCAGTCTTTCTTAAACTGGTCCCAGACTCTACCTCCAGATTTTTATTTTCCTGTTATCCCCTTTATTCTAGACATGTACAATGATTTTTCATAGTCTTGTACTTTGCTCTTCTGTCTTCTCTTTGCACATAACTAATTCCTACTCCATTTCTGATATCCAGTTTATAAACTTAACAGACATGCCAAGGTTTATCGTATAATTCACCCACTCATGTCAACAAAGAGTCTTCTCTTCTGTATCATTTCAGTCCACCCCACCTGTAATACCATTTCAAGTGGTGACTTGATGGCTAACACACACAATGTGACTGAATTCATTTTTATGGGACTTTCTCAAAATCAGGAAGTACAGAGAGTTTGCTTTGTGATATTTCTGCTCTTTTACATTGCAATTGGGCTGGGAAATATCCTTTTTGTACTCATTGTGATGACCAGCAGAAGACTTTGTTCCCCCATGTACTCCTTCCTCAGCTACCTGTCCTTCATGGACGTATGCTACTCCTCTACTACAGCCCCTAAACTCATGTCAGATTTGATGACTACTCAGAAATCTACATCTCTGTGGGGCTGCCCGACACAGCTTTTCTTCTTCTGTGACTTTGGTGGTACTGAGATATTCCTTCTCTTTGATGGCCTATGACACCTATGTGGCCATCTGCAAGCCCAGGTAGTATATCACTATAATGACCAAGCAGGTGTGGGCTATCCTAGTGGGAATTTCATGTATGAGGGGCTTTGTACTCTCCTTTGGCCAAATCCTTCTCATCTTCCACTTGCCATTTTGTGGTTCCAATGTGATCAACTACTATTTCTGTGATGTTCTTCCACTGCTCAAACTTGCTTGCTCTGACACCTTCCTCATTGATCTGCTGATTGTTGCCAATGGAGGTACCCTCTCTGTGATCAGCTTTGTAGTCTTCCTCATCTCCTATGCAGTCGTCTTGATCCATCTGAGGAACCAAAGCTCTGTAGGGTGGCACAAGGCCCTCTCCATCTGTGGGTCCCATATCACTGTCGTTGCCTTGTTCTTTGGGCCCATTGTCTTCATCTATCTGAGGCCTTACACCACATTGACTATTGACAAGATAGTGGCTGTGTTTTACACAATGGTCACACCCCTACTCAATCCTGTCATCTACTCCCTGAGAAATGCTGAAGTGAAGAAAGCAATGAAGAGGCTGTGGATCAGGACAATGGGACCAAATGAGAGATAGGGGCTGAGAAGGGAAACCTTGAATTTACAATGCTGCTGAATCCAAATCAAATCCCGGAGAGAAGACATGGGTTTAGGAAAGTATACCAGCATATATTAGTTCTAGTTATTCTAACTTGTTCCCATCTTCAAATATTTCATTTTAAATGCTTGTAAAATATTTATTCTTGAGGATTTACCATAAATTTACCAGCCATTCACTCTGTTGTTAGATGTTTAGGTTGTTTCTTATTTGTATTACTATAAATGATATTGTGCTCAATATCCTTGAAGATATATTTCAACTATAGTTCTCATTTTCTATTAGACTAACTTCTTATAGCAAATTTACTGTAACTAGGGTATAAAGACTTTTGATACATAGTGTTAAATTGATTCACAGAAAGATTGTATGTAAGCATTTCCCTTTGAGAGTGCTCTTGATGAAATGAACACTGTCATTAAAATTTTTTTATGAAAAAGAAGATGTTTACATAAATGTCAAAGTTTCTACCAATAAAATGTAAGTTTCAAGTGGAGAAACCTGGAAACTATCTCCATATACAGCTGGTCAAAATAAACACCCCTTTAATGTGACAAATTGATGTCATATGCATCCTTGTGTGATGCACTTGAGAAACACCCAATAGCATGACTGTAGTATTTCTAACATACCTGAGTCTAATCACACAAAAATCAGGGAAATCCAATTTGGAGGACATTCTACAAAATTACTGACCTGTACTCTTTAGAAGTCTCAATGTCATGAAAGACAAATATAGAATGATGAGCTGTTCCATATGAAGGGACATTAAAAATACATGCTAATTAATTGCAACATGCAATCTTGGAGTGTGTCCTAGAGTAGACAAAGGACATTAGTGGGGACAAAGTTCTGTAGATAGATAATAGAATGATATGAATGTTAACTTTTTAATCTTGATAACTGTACTGTGCATAGTTCAGAGAAAGTCCTTTTGTTTTAGGAATTACTCAATAAAGTATCTACAGTAAAGAAGCATCATCTCAGGAAGTTAGTCTCAATAAATTCGTTAAAAATCTATCTATTGAGAGAATGAATGATAATAAAAGAGTGGCAAAATATTAATATTTGAAGAATTGGATTAGGATATATAGGAAGTATCTGTATTATTATTGCTACTCTTTTCATGTCAGATATTATATTAAAATATAAACTTAAAATATTTACAAATTTGATATGCATGTAAATATTGTTTAATATGCATTTTTATGAGGATGGGTTTTTCATGTTTAATTGACTGTTATTTTACAAAATATTCAATGTTTAAATACTTTGCATTATTGCATAGTAAAATCTATGATTTTCCTAATGATTTCTTCCTTTGATTTTGTGTTTAAAATATTCTAAGCCATTAATTAAATACACTTTCCATTTTACACATTACTTACATTTTTATATAAATTTGTGGACATATAATGCATTCATAAGATTTTAAACACAACAAAGTAAAAAGGTGCATAGTAAAAAATTTTGTTCCCTTAGTTCCTCATTCCTGATTTCCCCTCTCCCACAATCCCACCAGATAAATAATTTTCTTAATATCTACTTTTCTTTCAGGATTGCCATGAATAAATACAAGGGTGTGTGCATGTGTGTGCATTCTTATTATCACTACTTTTTACATGAATGATAGCTTACTATTTGAAAAGATTTGAAACTTGTTTTAACAGTTAATAATATACCTTGTAGATATTTTTATATTAATATAAAGAGAATTCCTTATGTATTTTTTTACACCTTTGTGTTACTCATGAATGCACGTGTCATCATTTGCTTAAGCTGTCCTTTAATGATATTTGGATTGTTTTCAAATAGAGCTGCAGTGAGTAAACTTGCTTAAAACTCACGCAATTAATCTTCAAGATCATTTTCCAGAAGTAGAAATGTTTGATCAAATGTTGATATTTCTTTCTAATTTTGATATATATTTCCAATTTGTTTGCCATAGAAGTTGTAGTCTCACTAGAAATTTAATTTTTCCTTCAAAACATGTTGTAGAACTTTTGGGACTTTAGTAATTTAATAGACAAAAATGGCATCTCAATAATTTAAATTTTTATTTACACTACTTTGGGTGAAGTTGGACATCTTTTCATATATTTAAAGGCCATTTTTATTATCTGTGGACTGTCATTTCATATATTTTTTTCATATTTGTGTTTTGGTTTTTTTAAATTATGTTCTAGAAACTATTTATATATAACTGACTCCTTTCTGATGTGAATTTTTAATATTCACACAGGGTTTTCCTTTGCCTTTTGACCTTGTTAATGATGTTTTTTGAAATATGGAATCTTTGTTTCTTATGTAATTAATTACCATCATATTTCATACCTTCTGGAATAGCTGACACCAGAATATTTCTTATTTTTGAAGTTTTATGGCATGTTATCTATGCAGTGGGCTAGTTTTTTCTAATTTCTCTTCATTATCTAAGTCCTCTTGGCTATTATTTTTCCAAATAAACATTAAACTTAGTTTTAGATCACCCCCTGTCCCCTACCCAATACCCAGAAAAATCTTTGCTATTATTTTGATTGATGTAACCATATATTTATGAATTTATTTAGGATGAGTGGGCTGGCATCTTAGTGATGTGGAGTCTTCCCATCCAGAAACATGACATGTTTTGATTTATCTGTCCTTTTGTATTTTTCATTAGAGTTATATTGTTTTCTTATTTTTATTGTGGAAACATATACAGAACATAAACTTTCACATCTCTACCAATCCAAATTCAGTGGTATTAATCACATTCACAGTGCTGTGCTACCCTCAAAATCATACATTACCAGAATATTCTCTGACACCAATTATGGATTAACACCCATTGCTTGTCCCCACACCCCTGGGATCCTGCACCTTATTTTCTATTTCCATAAGTTTACATACTCTAGCTCTTTCATATAAGTGGAATTATACAAAACTAATCCCTTTTGTTCTGACTATTTCACTCAGTAAACTGTATTCAAGGTCTATCCATGTAATGGCATGTATCAGAATACCATTTCTTTTTAAATCTGAGTAATATTTCATTATATGCATATATCACCTTTTGCTTATCCTTTCATCTGCTGATGGACATTTGGGATGTTTCCACCTTTTGTCTATTGCAAATAATACCGCTATGAACACTGGTATACAAATATCTATCAGAGTCCCTGCTTTATATTCTTTGGGGTATGTTATTTTGGGTGGAATTCCCAGGTATTATGGTAATTTTATTTTACTTATTGAGGAACCATCAACTGTTTTCAACAATGGTACACCATGCTGCATTCCCACCAACAATGTATGAAGTTTCCTATTTCTCCACATATTCTTTTGCACTTGTGATTTTCCTTTTATTAATAGCAGTCATTAAATGGGTGTGAAGAGTTATATCATTGTGATTTTAATTTGCATTTCTCTGACAATTGAGATTGAGAATATATTAATGTGCTTATGACCATTTGCATATCTTCTTTGAAGAAATGCCTTTTCAAGAACTTTGTCCATTTTTACATGAGATATTTATATTTTTTGTTTTTGAGTTGAAAGGAAATATTCATATATTCTTGAAGTTAAACCTTAATCAGATATCTAATGTGCCAGTTTGAAGCTATTATGTACCCCCAGAAAAGCCATGTTTTATTCCTGACATAATCTTGGGGCCAGCCATGTGTTTTAATTCTTATTCAATACTGTAGGTTGGCAATTTTTCATTAGGTTATATCCTTGGAGATATGACATACCAAATTGTGGATTTGACCTTTTGATAAGATGGAGATGTGACTCCATTAATTCCAAGTGTATCTTGATTAGTTTACTGCAGACTTTATAAGGGGAAACATTTTGGAGAAAGCTCAGAAATGACACAGCTGACAGAAACTTCAAAGCCCAGAGAGACACAAATGTTTGGAGATGCTTGGAGCCCAGCAGACACCATCATAACATGTTAAGCAAGCCAGATCCTGGAGACAGTCAAGGGAAGCCAAGAGATGGAAGGCCAGCCCTAGAGAAGCAAAGTGAGGAACCTCCATAGGAACAGAGGCTGAAAGCAAAGAAGCTCAAAAGCAAGGAACCAACAGATGCCCCCACCTGACTTCACAGCTGACCTAGGAGTTCCAGATGCATCAGTCTTTCTTGAGTGAAGTAACTTCTTAATGGTGCCTTAATTTGAACACCTTCATGCCCTTAGAACTGTAGACTTGCAACTTATTAAATTCCCCTTTTTAAAAGCCATTCCAGTTCTGGTGAATTGCATTCTGGAGGCTTACAAACTAATACATCTACTAACCAACATAGTTCTTCCAATTTTTTAGGGTGTCTGTTCAATTTCTTGATAATCATATTTGACCCCTGAAGTTTATTTTCATAAAGTTCCCATTTATCACTTTTTTCTTTCATTCTTTATATTTTCTATGTAAAGTGTAAGAATCCATTGCCTACTACAAAGTGCTGTAGATATTTCTCCATTTTCTTCTAAGGGTTCTATAGTTTTAGCTGTTATATTCAGTTCTTTGGTCCATTTGTAGATAATTTTTGCATGTAATGTGAGTTTGGGGTCCACTTTCATTCTTGGATGTGGATATTCAGTTTTCCCATAACTCTTTGCTAAAGAGACTATTCCTTCCATATTTGAATGGATGTGGAACATTTATATAGGAGTAAAACAAGGAGATTGTATATTAATAAAAGGGACAATATACCAAAATGAAATGACAACCATGAAAATCCTTTTAATCACAGCATCCTAAAAGTACATGAGACAAACGCTGGATAAACTGAAGAGAGAAATAGGCAACTCTACAGTAATAGTGGAAGACTCCCATGAAGCATACTTATCAATAGTCCTACCTATGCAAAAGATTTAGGCAAAACTTCAATAATGAAACAGATCACAAATAAATCATAAATGAACTAGGCCTCACAGATATGTACAAAATGTTGTACTATAAAACAGCAGGATATAGATTCTTCCTAAGGGTACATGGATCATCCTTCAGGATAGACTACATGTCTAGTCCCAAAACAAGTATCATTAAATTTTAAAAGATTAAAATTATACAAAGCATCATCTCTGACCATAATGAAATAATGCTGGAAATGAGTAATAGGCAGAGAACTAAAAAAGTAAAAATATATGGAAATTAAATAACACACTCTTTTACTATCAATGGGTCAAAGAACAAATTGCAAAGGAAATCAGTAAATGTCTTGAGAGAATGAAAACAATAATACAAAATATCAAAGCTTATGAGATGCAGAAAAGACAATACTGAGAGAGAATTTTATTCCTCTAAATGCCTACATTAAAAAAGAAAAAGAGCTAAAATCAAAGACCCAACTATATACCTGAAGGAATTAGATAAACAATATCATATTAATTCTAAGGCAAACAGAAAGGCATAACAAAGAGTAGACCATAAATAAATGAAATTCAGATTTAAAACAAATAGCAACAACAAACTCATAATTTGATTATTTGAGAAAATTAAATAAATTGACAAACCCTTAGCTAAATTGATAAAGAAAGAAGATGCAAATGAACAAAATCAGAAACAAGTGGGTGAACATTAATACTGATGTGACCTGAAAAATAAGGATCATAGAAAACCCTATGAAGAAATGTATGTCAGTGAACAGGACAGCTTAGAAGAAATAGATAACTTCTTAGAAATGTATAAGCAACCCACATTCATTGACTCTAGAAAAAGCAGAAGAACAATCATAAGCAAAGACATTGAAATAGTCATCAAAACGTCCCAAGAAAGAAAAGCCCAGAAAGAGATGCCTTTTCAGGTGAATATTGCTAATCCTTTCCAGAAAGAGTAATTCTAATCTTGCTCAAAATCTTTTAAAAAATTGAAGGGAGGGAACACTACCTAACTCATTCTATGAAGCCAAAATGACCCTAATTCAAAAGCCAGATGAAGGTACAAAAGAAAAGAAAAATTTAGACCAATTTTCTGATGAATATGGATGCAAAGATCCTTAATAAAATACTAGAAAATTGAATACAATGGCACATTAAAATAATTGTGCACCGTGATCAGGTAGGTTTAATCACAGGTAGGCGAGAACTTAAATAATAATTTTGTAACACACTATCTTAACAAAGGAAGGGTGACAACCACATTCTCATCTCAATTTGTGCAGAGAAAGCATTTGATAAATCCAGCATCCTTTCTTGAAAAGAATATTATGAATGATAGGAATAGAAGAAAAATTCCTCAACATGATAAGTGGCATATGTGAAAAACCAAAAAACATCACACTCAATGGTGAAACAAAAAGCTTTCTCACTAATTTTGGAACAAGACAAGAATGTCCACTCTCACCATTGTTATTCAAAATTTCACTTTATTCTCTAGCCAAAGCAGCAAGGCAAAAAAGGAGTAAAAGACGTCCAACATGAAAAAGAATAAGTAAAACTTTCACTGCTTGTAGAGACATGATCCTATGTAGAGAATTCCCAGAAAATCTACAACAAAACTACTAGAGCAAATAAATGAATGCAAAAGAGTGGCAGGGTATATGATCAACACACAAAAAGCTGAAGAGATTATATGCACTAATAATAGGCATCTTAGCTCTGGGAATTTCAATTTATGGCACTTCCAGATCTGTGTATGTGCATAGCCCCAATCATGTCCTTCTGCTCTGGGAACATCAGATTATGAAAGTCCAAATCTAGCACATGTGCATGGCCCTCAATTATCCTTCCCAGCTCTGAGAAAATGTTGAGTAGCACTGCCTAGTCACATCTGCTCCAACACACATAGGCCTAAAACTGACTTGCTGCCCCAACACTATGCATGTGCACAAAGGGTGCTGAACCCTTGACCAGCACCCACCAGGGTTATGACCCCTAGTCAGGTCTACCTGCATTCCTACATCCTCCACGGCTGCTGGGCACCCACATTCACAAGCATCAGTGTAACATCCCCAAACTGCACCTATATCTGCCCTGAAATGAATCACTGCACTGTTGTGCCTTGTCCTATATTCTGCTCCCAGTGGCACATTCATCTCACAAACACAAGAGCTTAGACTATTGAAAGAAATCAACTCCCAAAGTAAATCAATTAAGATATTTGTATGCAATGAAAGCAACAAAAGATCATTAAGCATATCACAATGCAGATAAGTATAGCCCTACCTAATGATCAAATTAAAACACCAGAGGAGGCAGCGATGTTGGAACAATGAATCAAAGATGTTCATACAACTCTACTTAATAAAATAAGTGGGATAGCAAATGACATAAAGGAGATCAAGAAGGCAGTAGAAGGGCATACAGAGGAATTAGAAATAATAAATAGAAAAATAGCAGACATCACAATGATCAAAGACTCTGTGGACCAAATAAAAAATATACTAAAGGCACAAAACACCAGATTTAAAAAGGTAGAAGAGAGAATAAGTGAACTAGAGGACAGGATACCTGACTTCAAACACTCAAAACAGCAAATGGCAAAAAAGATGAAATAATTTGAATTGGAACCTCAGAGAAATGAAGGTCAAAACAAATTACACAAATATAAGAATCATTGGTATCCCAGAAGGAGAAGAAAGGCTAGGAAGAGTACTTGAATATACAATGGGGGAAAACTTCCCAATACTTATAAAGGACATATATAATCAAGTCAAAGAAGTTCAGCAAACTCCAAACAGAATAAATCCAAATAAACTTTCCCCCAAATTTGTATTAATCAGTCTGTCAAAATTTGAAAAGAAGCAGAAAATTCTGAAAACAGCAAGAGAAAAACAATGTACTACATGCAAAGGAAACCACATGTGCTGGTTTGAGAGGATTTAAATCCCATTTCATAAAGGCAGAATAATCCCTATTCAATACCGTATGTTTGAAACTATAATCAGATCATGTCCCTGG
This sequence comes from Myrmecophaga tridactyla, assembly GCA_004026745.1. Lineage (NCBI taxonomy): Eukaryota > Metazoa > Chordata > Mammalia > Pilosa > Myrmecophagidae > Myrmecophaga > Myrmecophaga tridactyla. The sequence continues at coordinate 36,545 of PVIY010012825.1, read as the reverse complement.
AGATGTGATTTAATCAAGAGTGATTGTTAAGCTGGACTAGGTGACAATATGTCTCCACCAATTTGGGTAGGCCTATAAAACAGGAAACATTTTGGAAACTGGAAGAAATTCAGAGAGAGCAGAGAACAATGACATAGCCACGAGAAGCAGAGAGCCCACAAGCCAGCAACTTTTGGAGATGAAGAAAGAAAATGCATCCTGGGGAGCTTCAAGAAACAGGAAGCCAGGAGAGAAAAGCTGGCAGATGATGCCTTGCCTGCCATGTGCCTTTCCAGCTGAGAGAGAAACTGTGACTGTGTTTGCCATCTGCCTTCTCACTTGAGAGAGAAACCCTGAACTTCATCAGCCTTCTTTAACCAAGGTACCTTCCCTGGATGCCATTGATTGGACATTTCTATAGGCTTGTTGTAACTGGGACATTATCTTGTCCTTAGAACTGTAAACTAGCAGCTTATTAAATTCCCTTTTTAAAGCCATTCTGTTCCTGGTATATTGCATTCAGGCAGCTAGCAAACTAGTACACTATATAAGACTGAGTTCAGACTATTTAACTAGCACCATGGAGGTGAGAAGGCAGTGGTATGATATATTAAAGATCCTGAAAGCAAAAGACTTCCAGCCAAGAATTCTGCAACCAGTCAAATTGTCCTTCAAAACTGAGGGAAAGATGAAAGTTTTCACGGACAGAGAAGTCCTGGAAGTTGTTTTCAACAAGAGATTGGCCCCACAAGAAATACTAAAAGGAGTTCTTCCAGCTGAAAAAAAAAACATAGAAGAGGGAGGCCTGGAGAAAGGCAAAGAATTGAAAAGTACCACCAGCAGCAATTTAAAGAAAACAAAGAGAAAGAGGGAAAAGAATATATATATTTGACAAAATAAAGAAGATAAGATGGTGGGTTCAAGAAATGCATTTTCAGTAATAACTTTGATTGTTAATGGACTAAACTTATGAATTAAATGATAATGATTAGCAAAATGGTTTAAGAATAATAATCCAGCTATATGCTGCTTAAAAGAAACTCAGCTTAGACACAAGGATACAAATAACCTGAAAGTGAAAGCATGGAAAGGAACCAAAAGAAAGCAGTAGAGTTACAGTAATGCTGGACAAAATAGACATTAAATGTAAAGTCATCATAATAGACAAAGAAGGATATCGTATACTAATTAAAAAGTCAGTTCACCCAGAATATATAACAATCAATAAATCCAAAATTTAGTTCTTTCAGAAAATAAATAAAATTAGTGGGCCACTAGCAAGACTGACAAAGAAAAAGAGAGAGAGGTTGAAATAAGCAAAATCAGAAACAAGAAGGGGTGTGTAATGACAGACCCTGAAGAAACAAAAGAAATTATAAGAGGATAATATGAACAACTATATGCCAATAAACTTGACAACTTAGATAAAATGAGAAAATTCTGGGAAATGCACAAAGAAGCTACACTAATTCAGGAAGAAATAAATGATAAACTTTGGACGGTGCAGGGCATTCACACAACACACAGTTGTTCGAAGGAGCTCGTCCATTTCGCCCAGGAGTCTGGGCAAAATCGGGCTCTGATCCCCTGCACTCTGACTGGAAAGTGCAGCCAGGGCCCGAGATGGGGGCTAGAGGGTCGGACCCTCTAGCCCTTGGAGCTGGCCAGGTGGATCGGGTCTCGCCATGCCAGAAGGCAGGGATCGTTTGGAAAGGCGGGACTTCGGAGCCTACCTGGGATTCCCAGAGACGCCGGCGCCTCTGCCTGCACCGCCGCTGCCAACACTGCTGCTGCCGCCAGGGAGAGGTGGTGGGCGCAGTCTCTTGTACAGCTCCACCTCGCGCGGGCCCCGCCCTCTGACCCACTGTGATCCGCGTTTGTGACGCCGTAGCCCCTGCGTCTGCAGCCACGACCGGGGCGCATGTTGCCCCCCATTGTGCAAACACCCCACAAGCCCAGGCCCTCTCGCTCCCCACCCCCAGTTCTGAGGCATATAGATCACCTTGCCGGCCAGGCGGCATTCAATCAGGTGGTGGGTCGGTCGGCTTCCAGATGGGATGGGACCCTGGGAAATCTCCCTATGACTGTCTGTTTCCCAGGTTCCAATTTGGACCTATTCATCAAGCAGTTTTGACAATAAAGTCAGTGGTCATATACTTCCTCCAAAAGGCTGCACAAGCAAACTTAAGGCAATACCCTGCCTTTCTTGGACAAACAGGTAAAAATTCCTTTCTGGGGTCAGGGAGCCCCAAGTCTGGAGCTGATATCAATTTGCCTTTAAACTTTGAAAGGGATTCATTCTAAGGATTTTTTTTTTCATTTATTTCCGGAACTACCAGATATAAGGTCGTGACTATTAATTCAAAATTTGGTATTCACAGTAAACAGTAGCCAGCCAACCTAAGAATCCTCTGAGTTCCTTTTTGGTATTTGGTATGGTTACTTGCCAAAGGGTCTAGCTTATAAAATGTTTCTTGTGGAGGTTTACTCCCTAAAGATTTCTGGACAAGATTTGTCCAAAAAGAATCAGTGAATTTTAAAACTTTGTGAAGACAAAATCCAACTGTACTTCTGTTTTAGTTCTCTTGAGTTCTTCTCATTTGAATGCAAAGAGTTTTTGTGAGTATTTATTTAGTGGGATGCAATAAAAAGGCATCTTTTCAATTTAAATCATGAACCAAGTATATACATCAGAAATATTGATGTGAAGAGTATGTTGATTAGGTACTGTGGGATGTATATTTTCTGCTATTTGACTTATAGCTCTTAAATCTTTGATAAATTTGTAATCTTGAATTTCTGGTTTTATTGGTCCTTAGTCTAAAAATCTTACAATTAGTGGCAAATGTTTTTCTATCTCTTGCCTAAGTGGACATTGCATAAGATGTGGCACAATTATGTCCAGCTGCAATCTTACTGTGACTTTCTGCCCATCTTTAGCTCACCTTGAGGAGTTTTTTAAATGGCCCTATTTCATCAAGAAGTTGTTGCTGGATACTGGTGAGTGCCTGGATCTTTTCATGTAGTCTGTAAGTCTGACATCCCTGTTTGGAGAGTTGGAACTTGTAAATTCATTTTGCCTGGTGACAGAGAGAGACTTGCAAAGAAATTTGTAAATCAGTTGACCTTTTCTAATTTAGTATTGTTGCAGCTGTGGGAAGAATCAGTCATTAGCAACTTCAGTCATGCCCATAAGAGGGACAGATTCATTTGAAGTGCAATTAAGTCTCATATCTACCAGATAATTTACTAATTTCTTTTTTGCTTGGAGTAAGACCTAAGGCTCTTTGTCAGTGATCAGGATGATTTCCTGACTGGTAGTAAGTGTCCCAGGTTCCACCACTTCCTCTCAGCTGTAGGCACTGGATTGCTGGGGTCCCTTTTGTCTACCTTTGCATCACGCTGGGATGTTCCTGTTTCCAATACCCCTCCCCATTGTCGCATGCACACTACTGGAGGTCAAATCATTTCCTTGGGGCCTCAGGGGTATTACATTTCATAGACACATTTTACTGCAGAGAACTTTTACTCCTGATGGCTCCTAAGATTAGCACATAACTTAGAGTTATATTCATCACTTTCTTTTTTCTCCTTTTCTTGAGGTGCATCACAATTATTGAACACAATTTCCACTAATGCTGAACTCAGCAACCCAAGTTCATCCTCCACTTTCTGCAATTTCTAATGAATGTCGAGGGCACTCTGACAAATAAAGGACTGATTTACCCTGTTCTCATTATGGGGCCTTCTGTGCTTACATTATGGCAAGCTTTGAATAAATGCCTTCCAAACATTGATTGATTTTCATCTGGCTTTTGGACAATATCTTTTACTTTACTTAGGTTATTTTGTTAAGACACCTCTATTTATTTATTCCATTGTTACGCATGTTTAATAGTGATCAAATTATGTCTTGGCAATTTATTTAGTTGAGTTCCAAAAGGTATTTGTATATAAGCCCAATTATGATTATATGCTGTAAAAATTAAGTTAAACAAGTTTTCCATTTTCCTGGGATCCTCTTGATAAGTGAAAATCAAGCTTTGCCAATTGTATACATCTGATGTAGAGAACGTCTATGCACATGAATATATCCTCCAGGTTGACTCTGGTCATCTATTCCAGCTGGCAATTTTTGGAGCAGCATTTGTTCCTCATTTGCCTTCCAGAGATAGAGATATCCAATCTAAAAAGCATGTCAGTCTGGATATGAATGGAAGGCCACTTCAGGGGAATTCATTGGCATCAGAGTCTTGTCTTCAGTCTTCTGACAAGATGCTAGAAGGAAAGAAAAAGAAGGGAGTGGTGAGGTGTGGCTCTGGTGGGAAGGGAAAGCAGAGTGCAAGAATAACAGACCCTAGGGCTTTGGAAACTACAAGCCTGGGCCTAGAAATCTTGGCCACTAATTTCTCCTCCTGTAGTTCAAAAACCTCAATAACCTATGGGATGAGAATCTTCACCAGCTCTTTTCCAACTGAGATATTGGTGTCTTCCTTTATTTCCTCTTGAGCCAAAAGTTCAGTAACTCTCAAAATCAGGCTAGGACTTGGCTGGTGGGTAAAACGACATGACTGAAACATTTTCTCTGCAGCTTTTCATTCTGAACTACAGCAATAAAGCACTGCACATATAGAATTTCATCACATTTCTTCATTCTCTTACAAAATACATCTAGAAACAAAGCAACATTATGTTCTAGTGATACCTGGCTTGGCCACTTCTATGCCATCCTCTAATTCATAATGGGGCCAAATTACTTCACATAAACTTTTCATGCTTTTCTTTGTCATGGGCTCATATGCAAATTGTTCTCAATACTTAAGAATGCAATTTAAGGGATTATCTTCATTATTTTCCTTAGATTTCTCACTCATATTATTTCCTTTTAGCATTCATTAGGCAATGTTTGAGAGAAAGCAGGGGGTGACAAATTCAAACCCATAACTAACAAAGCAAAAACCAAAACCAAACATAGGTAACCAAGTGTCAAATGGCTTTTATGTGTCACTGGGCACCCAAATAATCAAATCCAAATGTGGGGCACCAAATTCAATAACATCCTTTAATGGCAGGGGCTTCTCTCTTTCCAAAACCAAATTTTCAAGGGTGGTTTCCAGTTACTACTTTGGCAGGAGTTTATGTGTCACAGAATAACAAACCAAATCAAGCATACAAGACCTGCAAACTTACTTACCAAACCTGGTTTCCTCTACAGCCAACCACTGTTGGGATCCTAGACACCTTAGGCAGGAAATTCTCTCATCTACTCAATGGAAAAAGTTTCTTCTATGGTCAAGGATCTAAGATTTGCAAAGTCTTACCTCAAGGAGTCAAGGAATCCCCCAAGCAGCGCTTTGTGCCAACATTGAGCCCCTTGTTGAGTGCCAAATTGTAGATGGGGCTTTCTGCAAATCTGAATTTTCTGCTTCATGAGCTATATGTACAGACACACAGAAGGTTCAGCAAGGAAAAGCAGTTTATTTATGCTTTCAGGAAGACAAGGGAGAGTTTCCCAAATCAACCTCCTCATACTGATTTTTCTATTGGCTTTTATCTATGATAGACAGATAATCATCTTGGATAACAGGTAGCAGATGTCTGGAATTCAATAGTTTTTTACCTCAGTTATTTACTACTTCCGTTAGGATTTACATCTTCTGTGACACCTGGGGTATGATGTCTCCAAGCCTGGAGTGACAGATAAATTCTGGGTGCAGAATTTACACTAATATATTGCTACTCTGTGAGACTAAGAGCTCACACCCATGGCTTACTTTCAATTTTATGATTACATTTCTTTTTGCATTGACAGGCACTAGGAATCAAATCCAGGTCTCCAGCCTGGCAGGTGAACATTGTACCACTGAGCCACCATTGCACAACCCTAATTTTATGATTGCATTTTAAAAGATGCTATTACAATAGTACAATATAAAACATACAAAATGGTATTAACCAAAAATAAATCTATCCATCTTTTACCAGAGTTTCTCAGTGCCCCTTACAATAGGTAATCACTGTTTTTGTAAGTTAAGATTCTTCAGTAAATTATCTTTGCAAATATAAGAATATTTACATACAGTACATTCATATGATGTATGCTTTTGTGTGCATAAGTTTGTACTTTACGGCTCAGTATCTTGGTATATTTTCAATACCAGTTCATATTGATCTAACACATTCTAAACTATCTTCATTATACGTATCTTAGTTTCCCAGCTGAGATCACAAATACAATAAAAAAGATTTGCTTAAAAATAGACTCAGGTTTCAGAGTCTAGAAGGTTTGCTTCCTCCAAGAGTCAGTATCTTCTAGTTGGCCAGCAATCCTTGGGGTTCCTTAGCTTTTCCTTTTTGATAGCTGGAAAATATGGTTAAGATTAGCCATTGCTAATCTGGCTAAGATTAGCAATCTACTCTTTTTACTTGACCCTAAAGGACTTTAAACAGACCTTCTCAGTTCTCTTTACAGAACTGTGATAATACACTGGCAACAGGAACACACCGTAGACTTCCAGAAATATGGTAGATTGGGATGGGTCAAGTTCACCCCTGTAACAAACAAGATAGCTAAGGAAGGCAAGAAAAAAGACAGAAAGAGTGATTTCAGGATCTAAGTAACCTGTGGTGGTCTTCTAAACAATATAGGGAGGCCGTGGTTGAAAAAAGCAGAATTGGGATGCAGAGAACTGGGGACACACCAGCTAGTGCAAATAGCCAAGCATGTCCATTTCCAGATGGAAGCCCAGAGCCTTCAGGAGAGCATGCCAGAGAGAAAGAAATAAGTCATGCTGCTTCCCTCAAACATGCAACCTTCATGCATGCAACCCCTGCCCTGTGACCATTTATACCCCCCCACATTCTCCCAATCCCATCAAAGTACCCCTGCCCTGACCTCATCAACGTTCCTGCCCAAATCCCCACCCTACACATGTGAACAAGCATTTCTCAACCTGGCTGACCTCTCCCATGCAGAGTAGCCCTGCCCTCCTGAGATCACGTACCTGCATCCAGCCCCTCAACCCCACTGGCCCCTCTCTGCTCCTTGTAGGCAGTCCCCTGTGTATCCAGGAGGCGGGTATTCATGCTCATATCTGGACCACTCCTGCACCCATGCCATAGAATCATGCAACTCCATGTGCAACCACCCATGCTGGGTATATGCACACATCAGCATCCAGCACCCCAGGTGTGTACATGTACACTTGCACACAGATGCCACACACCCTCAGCTCTGGGAAAGTACCGACTTGTGCATCCAGGCCATAACCACAGCCAGCCCATGTAGGCACAATCTTACCCCTCTGCCCGAAATTTATATGGAAGGGAAAGAGACAGTGAATAACTGAAAGCATCTTAAAAAAGAAGAATGAAGCTGAAAGTTAAACAATTCTTGATTTTAACATATTATAAAGGTAATTTATACTTAAAACATTATAATATTAAAAACATATTAAAATATAGGGTTGGGCGACTGATTACTGAGGGTGGTATGATTGGAGAACAGGGTTAAGGGGCAAGGAGGTGAAGGGAGGTGAGAAATAAAAGGTGTCAGAACTGCAAGTGAAGGGGGAGGGCCACTGTTCTCAGGAAGGGGAACCTGAGGGAGGGGATTGAATCTAAAGGGAGACAGGGCTAGAACTGGTATTTTGTCTGGACTAGATGGTGTAGGGGGAGGTACAGGGCCAGACAGGGTTGGGGACCTGGCATGGGGGTCACTCAAATCAGCTACTGCTGTGGAGCAACTAGCTGGAATCGGCAGGGTGACCATGGCTTGGGTTAGGCCCCTGCATTCTGCACAGCAGGCAGAGAGAAAGAAGGGGCAGGGACAGCGACACTGCCTTCTGTCATGACCTCAATGTCATCCTCCTCCAAGATGGTATTGTCCTGTTTGGGCTTAGTCTTCTTCTCCAGGTCTGTCTCTTCAGTGCTGGCTACCCGAGGAAGCTTCTGAGGTGGGGGCAGTTCACCTCCACACCACAACAGTGGCAGTGGCAGTGGCAGTGGCATCACCAGCTTCCTTTTAGAGCATCTGCATCTGGCAGGTGTGGGAGGAGGAGGAGTGCTGCTTGATGAAATAGCTACAGGATTTTCTCCCAATGTCTCCTTCCCTGGCTGTGAACCTGGAGAGCTGAGCTGATGGCCTTCATCCAGCTGATGGTGCAGCCCCTTCGGAAGCAGGGCACGGGGTGAGACTGGGCCAGGGAGCCCTGCTGCACCTGGATCACATCTTCCAAGAGACCTTTCCTTGAGAGGCCCAGAGCTGCACTGGAAGGAAGTGACCATTCTCTCCATCTCCAGTGGCGTGGATGTGGATGGTATATCCTCACCGCTCTGGGGTGCCCATCTCTGATCTTCCTGCTCTCTGGTTTCT
>PVIY010012825.1:0-28092 GCA_004026745.1 Myrmecophaga tridactyla | reverse complement strand
GCATAAATTGGTCAGTATATTCCCCATGAAGGGCAATTTCAATCAAGGTAGTGGAGTATGAACCACGAGAGTGGTTGCCTAGCGTCCAACTCCTCCGAGGCAAAGACCAGAAATGGCACTGTTCAGCCAGAGCTGTGTGACGGCAGCATCAGCAGGACATGTAACAATGGGAGGGTGCACGTGACATGAGGACGGCATGTGAGGGGGGAGGACGCCTGGCAGGGGGAGGGCACTTGACAGTGGGTGGTTGTATGATGGACAGAGACTGTTGTGAAAGAAGGTGTGGAAGAAAAGATGCGAAAGGGCTAATGGTTAATGCCCAATGGCCCTGCTGGCTGGCATGAGGTCATCCTGTCAATGAGCACAAATCATGGGATTGTGAAAGGTTCTGGGGAGGACATACCATCATTTGACCTGCCCAGGTCCTGCACTGCACAGCATCCTTTCCAAGAATTCCAGATGGATTTCTTCACTTCTTTGGACCCGTTCGGTGAAAACAACACCTCTTCTTGGGTCACACAAGTGGCAATGCCCAAAGGAAGCCTCAGCCAGGCTGTATGGTTCCCGAGTTCATTCATTTAATGAAGAGACTGTAGTACATTCTCATCATGTAGGCATTTTACATAATAATACATGCAGTATTTAGCACCATGACACACCTCTAAAGAGCACATGTACTACCTTACTAGGTGTGCTTCTTTGGTTCAACTCATGAACCCAACTTGGTGCACAATGGTCTGCTCTAGTCTCCTCAGAAGATGTGGAACGGGAAAGCTCACTTGCCAACAGAGCGTCATTGGACATTGGATTTCTCTTCCAATCGAATCTGGCTGCACAGTTTGTAATTGGTCTGATTTATGGTAGTGCTAGTGCTAGGTTTGTTAGGTTTAGGTTAAGGACAGGAGTCTCTGAAGAAAGTACTTTCAGTGCAAAAAATGCATGGAAGTGTGTGGATCCAATAACTCCCTTACCCTTCAAAACAGTATTAAGGAAGGGATTTGCATAGCTATTGTTGAGTTTTCTGTGAAAATGCTAGATTTTCATGCAAGACATATATCCAAATCAATGGAAGCAGAATGTCACTCAGTTCTCAAAACACGTTCACAGATTTTTTCAGCTAAAATTATGTGAGATACGTTGGACAATGCTGTTTTACGCTATAAATATGTATGGACGTGTGTGGACCATGTACATTACTCAGATTCTGAAACAAATTATGTTAAGTCTAGGCTCTCTTTTAGGGTTAGGGTTGGGACATGGTTAGGGTTAGGTTTAGGGTTGCAGTTGGTTTTAGGTTTGGTATTACATTTAGGGATTTTTAGGTTTGGGTTAGGGAAAGGGTTAGGGTTGGTGCTAGGGTTGGGGCTATGGTTGGGGTTATGGTTAGGTTTTGGTTTACAGTTAAGGCTGCAGTTTGTTAGGTTTTGGGTCAGTGTTGAGTGTAGGGATGGTATTAAGTTTAGGATTAGTTTTAGGATAGGTGTTGGAGTTGGGGTTTGCGTTAGGGTTAGTGTTGATGGTAAGGTTGGGGCTATAGGTAGGGTTAGGCTTAGGGTTGCAGTTGGATTTAGGGTTGGTATAAAGTTTAACATTGATTTCAGGGTTGTTGTTGGGGTGGTGTTAGGGTTAAGATTAGGGTTGATGGGAGGGTTGGGGCTAGGTTTTGGGTTCTGGGTAGGATTAGGTTTACAGTTAGGTTTAGTGTGAGGGTTTGGTTTTAAGTTAGGCCTGGGATTGATTTTGGGACTGGATTTGGAGGTTGGGATTTATGTTCTATTGATTTCTTGGGGTTTTAGTTTAGGTTTGTGTTTGTGGATGTATTGGTGTTATGTTTAAGTTAAGTTAAAGTGAGGGTTCTCTGAAATATTGCAGTTTTAGTAAAAAATCTTACACCAGTGAATGGAACCAGGACCATTCTAAGTTTTCAAACGGGTTTAGGTAATGTTTTGCACAACTGTTGTGGAGTTCTCCACAGAAATACTGTTTTTCTCCAACAAAAGTGTTTGAAAGTGAATGCAGCTGCTAAGTCAATGAGCTCTCAAAACACATTTACAAACGGTTCTCATATTTTTCTAGGAAACATTACTTTGCAATGTTGTTTTCCATTAAAAATGCCTGGAAATGTGTGCAGATATTATTACTCGGTTTTTGAAACAGATTAGGTTAATGTTAATGTTAGGCTCAGGGTCAGGTTTAAGGTTAATGTTGGTATAGCATTAATGTTTTGTGGTCTGTCAGAGTTCAGCTTAGGCTAGAGTTAGGATTTGAATTCAGCTTAGGGTAGGACTTAGATTGGTATGAAGCTTCACGTAGGTTTGTGTTTGTTGTTGCTTTTGAGGGTGTTGTAGGTTTGGGGGTAGTGCCAGTGTTAAGTTTAGGTTATGTTTTGGTTAAGGATGAGGTTCTCTGAAGAAAGTGCTTTCATTCCAAAAAGTGCATGGAAGTGAATGGATCCAATAAGTCCCTTAGCCTTCAAAACAGTATTATGGAAGGGATTTGCATAGCTATTGAGTTTTCTGTTAAAATGCTAGTTTTTACATGAGACATGTATCCAAATGAATGGAGCCAGAAAGTGACTCAGTTCTCAAAACCTGTTCACAGTTTTTTTCCACTAGAATCAGGTAAGATATGTTGGACAATGTTGTTTAACCTAAAAATATGTATGGAGGTCTGTGGAAGAAGTACAGAACTCAGTTTCTTGAACAAATTATGTTAAGACTAGGCTCAATGTTAGTGTTAGGGTTAAGATTAGGTTTAGGGTTAGTGTTAAGTTTAAGGTTGGGGTTAGGTTTAGGTTTAGGGTTACAGCTGGGTGTAGGATTGGTATAAAGTTTAGGATTGGTATTAGGGTTGGTGTTGTTGTTGGGGTTAGCATCAGTTTTAGGGTTGCGGTTGGTGTATGGTTTGTCTAAACTTTAGGGTTGCATTTAGGGTTGGTGTTGGGTAGAGGTTAGCGTTAGGGTTAGGGTTGATGGAAGAGTTGGGGCTAGGTTTACTGTTATGTTTAGGATTAGATTTCAGGTTATGTTAAGTGTGTGGGATTGAGTTGAATTTAGGTTTGGGGTTGGTTTTGGGACTGTGTTTTGAGGTTGGGATTTGTGCTGCTGTTGGTCTTTGGGGTTTTGGTTTGTGTTTCTGTTTGCAGTTACATTAGTGTTATGTTTAAGTTAAGATGAAGTGAGTGTTCTCTGAAATATTGCAGGTTTAGGAAAATCTTATGCCAGTCAATGGAACCAGGACCATTCTAAATCTTCAAAACAGGTTGAGGTAATGGTTTATAAAACTGTAATTGAGTGCTCCACCGAAATGCTGTTTTTCTCTGACAAAATTTCTTGAAAGTGAATGGAGCTGGAAAGTCAGGGTGCACTCAAATCACATTTACAAACTGTTCTCATATTTGATTAGGAAACATTACTTTGCAATGCTGTTTTCCATTGGAAATATGTGCAGTTATTATTATTACTCCGTTTTTGAAATAGATTATGTTAATATTAGTGTTAGGCTCAGGGTTAAGTTTAAGGTTAATGTTGGGTTGGCTTTAGTGTTTGGTTGTGTGTTAGTGTTTGGCTTAGGCTAGGGTGAGGATATGGATTGTGCTTAGGGTGAGACTAAAATTGGTTTGAAGCTTTGTGAAGTTGTGTGTTTGTTGTTTGTTTTCAGGTTGTTGGAGGTTAAGGGATAGTGCTAGTGTTAGGTTTAGGTTTGGTTTAGGTTAAGGATAGGGTTCTCTGAAGAAAGTACTTTCAGTCCAAAATGTGCATGGAAATGAATGGGTTCAATAAGTCCCTTAACCTTCAAAACAGTATCAGGTAAGGGATTTGCATCTCTATTGTTGAGTTTTCTGTGAATATGTTAGTTTTCTCACAAGACACACATCCAAATGAACGTAGCTAGAAAGTCACTTGGTTTTCAAAACCCATTCACAGACATTTTTCTAGTAGAATAAGGTGAGATATGTTGGATAATGCTGTTTTACAATAAAAAATATGTGTGGTCGTGTGTGGACCAAGTACATTACTCAGGTACTGAAACAAATTATGCAAAGGCTAGGCTCGGTGTGAGGGTTATGGTTAAGGTTAGGGTTGGGTTAAGGTGAGTGTGAGGTTTGGGGTTAGGGTTACGTTTAGAGCTGTGATTGGTTGTAGAGTTGGTATAAAGTTTAGGGTTGGGTTTAAGGTTGGTGTTGGGTTTGGGGTTAGGGTTAGGGTTAGGATTGGTGTTAGGGTTGGGGCTCGGTTTAGGGTTACAGTTAGCATTAGTGTTAGGTTTAGCAGGTGGGTGTAGGGTTGGTATGAAGTTTAGGGTTGGTTTTAGTGTTGGTGCTGAGGTTGGATTTAGGGTTAAGGTTAGGATTCGTGGTCGGGTTGAAGAAGGTTTAGGGTTAGGGTTAGGGTTGCAGTTTTGAGGTTGGTTATAGGGTTGGTGTAAAGTTTAGGGTCGGTTTTAGGATTGGTGTTGGGGTTGGTGCTAGCGTTAGGGTTAGGGTTGATTGTAGGGTTGGGGCTTAGGTTTGGCTTAGGGTTATGGTTAGGTTTAGGGTGAGTTTTTGTGTGAGGGTTTGGTCTGAAGTTAAGTTTGGTGTTGATTTAGGGACTGGGTTTGTAAATTGGGATTTGTGCTGGTATTGGTTCTTAGGGGTTTAGGTCTGTGTTTGCATTTGTGGTTGTGTTAGTGTTATGTTTAAATTAATTTAAAGTGAGCGTTTTCTGAAATATTGTAGTTTTAGTGAAAAGTCTTATGCCAGTGAATGGAACCAGGACCATTCAAAGTTTTCCAAACAAGTTTAGGTATGGTTTACAGAGCTGTAGTTGAATGCTCTTTAGAAATGCTGTTTTTCTCTGACAAAATTGCTTGAAAGTAAATGGAGCTGATAAGTCAATGAGCTCTCAAAACAAATTTACAAACTGTTCTCATATTTTACTGGGAAACATTTCTTTGGAGTGCTGTTTTCATTAAAAGTGCTTATAAATATGTGCAGATATTACTATTAATTGGGTTTTGAAACAGATTATGTTAATGTTAGTGTTAGGCTCAGGGTTAGGTTTAGGTCCCAAAAACTAATGTTGGGACAGCATTAGTGTACGGTTGTGGGTTGGAGTTTGGCTTAGGTCAGGGTTAGGATTGGGATTCTGCTTAGGGTGGGACTAAGGATGGTGTGAAGCTTTGAGTAGGTTTGTGGTTGTTGTTGGTTAGTAGGTTTGTGGTTGTTTTTGGTTTTGAGATTATTGTAGGTGCAGGGGTAGTGCTAGTGTTAGGTTTAGGTTAGGTTTTAGTTAAGGATAGTGTTCTCTCAAGAAAGAAATTTCAGTCCAAGAAGTGCATGGAAGTGAATGGATCCAAAAAGTCCCTTACTCTTCAAAACAGTATTATTTAAGGGATTTGCACTGCTATTGTTAAGTTTTCTCTGAAAATGTAATTTTGCAGGCAAGACATGCATGCAAATGAATGGAATCAGAATGTCACTCAGTTCTCCAATCCCCTTCACAGACTTTTTTCAGCTAGAATAAAGTGAGATATGTTGGACAATGCTTTTATACACTAAAAATATATATTGACTTGTGTGGACCAAGCACGTTACTCAGTTTCTGAAACAAATTATGTTAAGGATTGGCTCAGTGTTAGGGTTAGATTTAGGGTTAGATTTAGGGTTAGGGTTAGGGTTAGAGTAAGGGTTAGGGTTGGGGTTAGTGTCAGGTTTAGGACTGTGTTTGGGTGTAGGTTTGGTATAAAGTTTAGGATTGGGTTTAGTGTTGGTTTAGGGGTTATGGTCAGATTAGTGTTAGGGTTGGTGGTAGGGCTGGGCCTAGGATTAGGGTTAGGTTTACAGCTAGGTTTAGGCTTAGGGTTGGGGGTGCAGTTAGGGTCGGATTAGGGTTGCGATTGGGTGTAGGATTGTTATAAAGTTTAGTGTTGGTTTTAGTGTTTTTGTTGGGTTTGCGGTTTGCATTAGGGTTAGGGTTGATTGTAGTGTTTGGGCTAGTGTTGGTGTTAGGGCTGTGGTTAGGGTTAGGGTAAGGGTTTGTGGTAGGGTTGGGGCTGCTGTTATGGTTAGGGTTAGTGTTAAGGTTAGGGTTAGGGCTGTGGTTAGTAGGGTAAGGGTTGTGGTTGGGTGTAGGCCTGGTATAAAATTTAGGATTTGTTTTAGGGTTGTTGTTGGGTTTGGGGTCAGGGTTGGGGTTAAGGTTGATGGTAAGATTGTGGCTAGGGCTAGGGTTAGGGTTAGGTTTGGTTTTGAGGTTAGGTTTAGTGTGAGGGTTTGCATTGAAGTTAGGCTTGGGATTAATTTTGGGACTGGGTTTGGAGGTTTGGGTTTGTGCTGGTATTGGTTCTTTGGGGTTTCAGTTTGTGTTTGTGTTTCTGGTTGTTTTAGTGTTATGTTTAAGTTAAGTTAAAGTGATGATTCTATGAAATATTGCAATTTTAGTAATAAATCTTACACCAGTGAATGGAACCAGGGCTGTTCGATGTTTTCAAAACAAGTTTAGATAATGGTTTGCAGAGCTGCTGTTGAGTGCTCCGCAGAAATGCTGCTTTTCTCTGACATAATTGCTTGAAAGTGAACAGAGCAGCTAAGTCAATGAGCTCTCAAAGCACATTTACAAACTGTTCTCATATTTTGCTTGGAAACATTACTTTGCAATGCTGTTTTCCATTAAAATTGTTTGAAAATGTGGGCAGATACTATAGTTACTCGATTTTTGAAACAGATTATGTTAATGTTAGTATTAGGCTCAGGGTTAGCTTTAGGGTCAATGTTAGGACAGCATTAGTGTTTGGTTGTGGGTTAAAGTTTAGCGATGTCTTGGGTTAGGATTTGGATTGTGCTTAGGTTGGGTCTAAGATTGCTGTGAAACTTTGTGTAGGTTTCTGTTTGTTGTTGGTTTTGAGCTTGTTGTAGTTTTAGGGGTAGTGCTTGTGTTAGATTAAGTTAGGTGGAGGTTAAGGATAGGGTTCTCTGAAGATAGTACTTTCAGTCCAAAAAATGCATGGAAGTGGATTGATCTAATAAGTCCCTTAGCCTTCAAAACAGTATTAGGTAAGGGAGTTGCATAGCTATTTGTTGAGTTTTCTGTGAAAATACTAATTTTCACACGAAACATGCATCCGAATTAATGGAGCCAGAATGTTACTTAGATTTCAAAACCTATTCTCAGATTTTTCTTAGCTAGAACAAGGTGAGATAAGTTGGACAATGTTCTTTTACACAAAAAATGTGTTTGGATATGGGTGGGCCAAGTAAATAACTCAGTTTCTGTAACAAATTATGTTAAGGTTATCCTCAGTTTTAGGATTAGGGTTAGGGTTAGAGTTAGGGTTAGGGCTGTGGTTGGGTGTATAAAGTTTAGTGTTGGTTTTATGGTTGGTGTTGGGTTTGGGGTTAGGGTTAGGGTTGATAGCAGGGTTGGGGCTAGTTTAAAGGTTAGGGTTAGTGTTAGGTTTAGGATTAGGCTTAGTGTGAGGGCTTGGATTGAAGTTATACTTGTGTTTGATTTTAGGACTGGATTTGGAGGTTGGGATTTGTGTTGGTATTTGTTCTTCGGGTTTCTGTTTGTGTTTGTGGTTGTGGTTGTGTTAGTGTTATGTTTAAGTTAAGTTAAAGTGAGGGTTCTTAGAAATATTGCAGTTTTTGTAAAAAATCTTGCACCAGTGAATGGAACAAGGAGCATTCTAAGTTTTCAAAACAGGTTAGGTAATGGATTGCAGAGCTGTAGTTGTGTGCTCTGCAGAAATGCTGTTTTTCTCTGACAAAATTTCTTGAAACTGAACGGAGCTGGTAAGTCAATGAGCTCTCAGAACACATTTGCAAACTATTCCCATATTTTTACTAGGAAACATTACTTTGCAAGGCTGTTTTCCATTAGAAATGCTTGGAAATGTGTGCGGATATTATTGCACTGTTCTTGAAACACATTATGTTAATGTTAGTGTTAGGCTCAGGATCAGGTTTAGGGTTAATGTTGGGACAGTATTACTGATTGGTTGTGGGTTAGATTTTGGCTTAGGCTAGGGTTAGGTTTTGGATTATGCTCAGGGTGGGACTAACATTGGTATGAAACTTCGGGAAGGTTTGTACTTTTTGTTGGTTTTGAGGTTGTTGTTATTTTAAGAGTAGTGATAGTGGAGGGTTTAGGTTAGGTTTAGGCTAAGGATAGTTCTCTGAAGAAAGTACTTTCAGTCCAAAAAGTACATAGAAGTGAATGGATCCAATAAGTCCCTTAGCCTTCAAAACAGTATTAAGTAAGGGATTTGCATAGCTATTGTTGATTTTTCCGTGAAAATACTAGCTCTTGCAAGACATACATCCAAATCAATGGAAGCAGAATGTCACTCAGTTCTCAAAACATGTTCACAGACTTTCTTCAGCTAGAATAAGGTGAGAAATGTTGGACAACGCTGTTTTATGGTAAACTATGTGTACACGTGTGTGAACCAAGTACTTTACTCAAATTCTGAAACAAATTGTTAAGGCAAGGCTTTGTGTGATGGTTAAGGTTACAGTTAGGGTTAGGGTTATAGTTGGGGTTAGGTTTAGGTTTAAGGCTGCAGTTGGGTGTAGGGTTGGTATAAAGTTTAGGTTTGGATTTATGGTTGGTGTTGGGGTTGCATTAGGGTTAGGGTTAGGATTGGTGGTAGGTTTGGGTCTAAGGTTAGGTTTAGTGTTAGGGTTAGAGTTAGGGTTGGGGTTAGCATTTAGGTTGATGTTAGGGTTGGGTTTAGCATTGCTGTTGGGTCTAGGGCTGGTATAAAGTTGAGGGTTGGTTTTAGGTTTGGTGTTTGGAGTTGGGGTTAGGCTTGGGTTGGGGTTGATGGTAGTGTTCCTGCTAGGGTTAGGGTTAGGGTTAGTGTTAGGTTTAGTGTAAGGTTTAGTGTGAGGGTTTGGGTGGAAGTTAGGCTTGGGTTTGATTCTGGGACTGGGTGTGTAGGTTGGTATTTGTGCTGATATTTGTTCTTTAAGGTGTGGGTTTGTGTTTGTGTTTGGGGTTCTGCTAGTGTTATGTTTAAGTTAAGTTAAAGAGAGGGTTCTCTGAAATATTGCCCTTTAAGTAGAAAATTTTGTGCCAGTGAATGGAGCCAGGACAATTCTAAGTCTTCAAAGCAGATGTAGGTAATGGTTTCCATAGCTGTAGTTGAGTACTCCATAGAAATGCTGGTTTTCTCTGACAAAATTGCTTGAAAGTGAATGGATCAGGTAGAGTCCAAGAGCTCTCAAAACACATTTTTCAAATGTTCTCATATTTTACTAGGAAATATTGCTTTGCAATGCTGTTTTCCATTAAAAATGCTTGGAAATGTGTGCAGATATTAATGTTACACAGTTTTTGAAACAGATTATGGTAATGTTCGTGTTAGGCTCAGGGTTAGGTTTAGGGTTGATGTTGGAATAGCATTAGTGTTTGATTGCATGTTAGAGATTGGCGTAGGCTAGGAGTAGGATTTGGATTCTCCTTAGGGTGAGAGGAATATTGGGGTTAAGCTTCAGGAAGGTTTCTGTGTGTTGTTGGTTTTGAGGTTGTTGCAGGTTAAGGGGTAGTGCTAGTGTTAGGTTTAGGTTAGGTTTAGGTTAAGGACCGTGTTCTCTGAAGAATGTATTTTCAGTCAAAAAAGTGCATGGAAATGAATGGATCCATGAATGCTAAGTCCCTTAGCATTCAAAACAGTACTAGAGAAGTGATTTGCATAGCTATTGTTGAGTTTTCTGTGGAAATGCTAGTTTTCGTGCAAGACATACATCCATATGAATCGAGCCAGAATGTCACTCAGTTCTCAAAACATGTTCACAGACCTTTTTCAGGTAGAATAAGGTTAGATATGTTGCACAATGCTGTTTTATGGTGAAAATATGTATGGACTTGTGTGGACCAAGTACATTACTTAGTTTCTCAAACAAATTGTGTTAAGGCTATGCTCAGTGTGAGGGTTAGGGTTAGGGTAAGGTTGGGTTTAGGGTTAGGTTTTGGGCTGTGGTTGGGTGTAGTGTTTCTATAAAGTTTAGGGTTGTGCTTAGGGTTGGTTTAGGTGTTGGGGTTAGGATTAGTGTTAGGGTTGGTGGTAGAATTACACCTAGGTATAAGGTGAGGTTTAGGAATAGGTTTAGGGTTAGGTTCAGTGTTAGGTGTAGTGTAAGGATGGGGTTGAAGTAAGGCTTGGCATTGATTTTGGGACTAGATTTGAAGGTTGGGATTTGTGCTGGTACAGGTTCTTTGGGGTTTTGGTTTCTGTTTGTGTTTGTTTGCATTACTCTTATGTGTAAGTTAAGTTAAATTGACGATTGTTTGAAATATTGCAGTTTTAGAAAAAAATCTAATGCCAGTGAATGGAACCAGAACAATTCTAAGTTTTCAAAACAAAATTTGGTAATGGTTTGCATAGCTGTAGTTGAGTGCTGTGCAGAAATGCGGCTTTTCTCCAACAAAATAGCTTCAAAGTGAATGGAGCTGGTAAGTCAATGAGCTCTCTAAACACATTTACAAAATGTTCTCATATTTTACTAGGAAACATTACTTCGCAATGCTGTTTTCCATTAAAATGCTTGGACATATGTGCAGATATAATTATTACTCCATTTTTGAAACAGATTATACTAATGTTAGTGTTGGGCTCACGGTTAGGATTAGGGTTAATGTTGGGATAGTATTAGTGTTGGTTGTGGGTTGTAGTTCAACTTAGGCTACAGTTAGGATTTAGATTCTGCATAGTGTGGGACTAAGATTGGTGTGAAGCTTCAGGTAGGTTTGTTTTTGTTGTTGGTTTTGAGGTTGTTGCAGGTTTAGGGGTAGTGCTAGTGTTAGGTTTAGGTTAAGGATAGGTTTCTCTGAATAAGTACTTTCAGTCCAAATAGTGCATGGAAGTGAATGGATCCAATAAGTCCCTTAGTCTTCAAAACAGTATTAGGTTTGGGATTTGCACAGCTATTATTGAGTTTTCTGTGAAAATGCTAGTTTTCACGCAAGAGATACATCTAAATGAATGGAGCCAGAATGTCACTCAGTTCTCATAATCCCTTCACAGACTTTTATCAGCTAGAAAAAGGCGAGATTTGTTGGACAATGCTATTTTAGGATAAAAATATGTGTATACATGTGTGGACCAAGTACATGCCTCAGTTTCTGAAGTAAATTATGTTAAGGTTGGACTCAGTTTGAGGGATTGGGTTAGGGATAATGTTGGTGGTTGCTTTGGGGCTAGGGTTAGGGTTAGGGCTAGTGTTAGCGGTGGGGTTAAGGGTGCAGTTAAGGTTAGGTTAAGGTTGTGGTTAGGTGTAGGGTTGGGATAAAGTTTAGTATTGGTTTTAGGGTTGGTTTTGGTGTTGGGGTTAGGTTTAGGGTTAGGGTCGATGTTAGGGTTGGGGCTAGCATCAGTGTTACAGTTGGGTTTAGGTTTATGGTTAGTTTTAGTGAGAGGGTTTGGGTTGAAGTTAGACTTGGGGTTGATTTTGGGACTGGGTTTGGAGGGTGGGATTTGTGCTGTTATTAATTCTTTTGGGTTTCAGTTTGTGTTTATGTTTGTGGTTGTTAAGTTTAAATGAGAGTTCTCTGAAATATTACAGCTTAAGCAAAAAAATTTTACAGCAGTGAATGAAGTCAGGACCATCCTAAGTTTTCAAAACAGGTGTAGGTAATGGTTTGTATGGCTGTGGTTGAGTGCTCCGCAGAAATGCTGTTTTTCTCGAACAAAAATTGCTTGAAGTGAATGGATCTGAGCGTGTTAAAGAGCTCTCAAAACACATTTACAAGTGTTCTCATATTTTACTAGGGAACATTACTTTGCAAAGCTGTTTTCCATTAAAAAATGCTTGGTAATGTGTGCAGATATTATTATTGCTCGAGTTTTGAAACAGATTGAGTTAATATTAGTGTTAGGCTTAGGGTTAGTTTTAGGGTTAATGTTGGGATAGTATTAGTGTTTGCTTGTGGGTTAGAGTTGGCTTAGGCTAGGGTTACGATTTGGATTCTGCTTAGTGGGGGACTAAGATAGGTGTGAAGCTTTGGGGAAGTTTGTGTTTGTTGTTGGTTTTGAGGTTGTAGTAGGTTTATGGGTATTGTTAGTATTAGCTTTAGGTTAGGGTTTATGTTAAAGACAGGGTTCTCTAAAGAAAGTATTTCCAGCACAAAAACTGCATGGAAGCGAATGGATCCAATACGTCCCTTAGCCTTCAAAGCAGTATTATGTAAAGGATTTGAATAGCTGTTGTTGAGTTTTCTGTGAAAATGCTAGTTCTCATGCAAGACATACATCCAAATGAGTGGAGCTAGAATGCCACTCAGTTCTCAAAATCCATTCACAGATTTTTTCACATAGAATAACGTGAGATATTTTGGAGAATACAGTTCTAGGTTAAAAATATGTCTGGACCTGTGTGGACTAAGCATATAACACAGTTTCTGAATCAAATTATATTAAGGCTAGGCTCAGTCTTTGGGTCAGGTTTAGGTTTAGTGTTAGGGTTAGGGATAGAGTTGGGGTAGGGTTGGGTTTAGGGCTGCCATTGGTTGTAGGGTTGACATAAATTTTAGGGTTGGTTTTAGGGTTGCTGTTGGTGTTGGGGTTCAGGTTAGGGTTAGGACTGATGGTAGGGTTGGGACTAGGGTTAGTGTTAGGATTAGGTTGAGGGTTAGGTTTAATGTGATGATTTGGGTTTAAGTTACACTTGTGTTTGATTTTGGGACTGGGTTTGGAGGTTCGGATTTGTGCTGGTATTGGTTCTTTGGGGTTTCAGTTTGTGTTTGTGATTGCATTAGTGTTATGTTTAAGTTAAGTTAAAGAGAGGGATCTCTCAAATGTTGCACTTTTAGTAAAAATCTTATGCCAGTGAATGGAACGAAGACCATTGTACGTTTTCAAAACAGGTTTAGGTAATGGTTTGCATAGGTGTAGTTGAGTGCTCTGCAGAAATACTGTTTTTATCGGACAAAATTGCTTGAAGGAGAATGGAGCTGGTAAGTCAATGAGCTCTCACAACACATTTACAAACTCCTCTCATATTTTACCAGGAAGCATTGCTTTACAATGCTGTTTTCAATTTAAAATGCTTGGAAATTTGTGTAGATATTATTATTACTCGGTTTCTGAAACAGATTATGTTAGTATTAGTGTTAGGCTCAGGTTTAGGTTTAGGGTTAATGTTGGGATAGCATTAGTGTTTGGTTATCGGTTTGAGTTTGGCTTAGTCTAGAGTCAGGATTTGGATTCTGCTTAGGGTGGGACTAAGATTGGTGTGTATCTTCATGTAGGTTTGTGTTTGTTGTTGGTTTTCAGGTTGTTGTAGGTTTAGGGGTAGTGCTAGTGTTAGGTTTAAGTTAGGTTTAGGTTAAGGATCATGTTCTCTGAAGAATGTGCTTTCAGTCGAAAAAGCGCATGGAAATGAATGGATCCAATTATTCTCTTAGCATTCAAAACAGTACTAGGGAAGGGATTTGCATAGCTATTGTTGAGTTTTCTGTGAAAATGCTAGTTTTCATGCAAGACATACATCCAAATGAATCAGGCTAGAATGTCACTTGGTTCTCAAAACCTGTTCACAGACTTTTTTCAGGTAGAATAAGGTTAGATAGGTTGGACAATGCTGTTTTATGGTGAAAATATGTATGGACTTGTGTGGACCAAGTACATTACTCAGTTTCTGAAACAAATAGTGTTAAGGCTACGCTCAGTGTGAGGGTTAGGTTTAGGGAATGGGTTAGGGTTAAGGTTAGGCTAAGTGTTGGGGCTAGGATTAGGTTTTGGGCTGCGGTTGGGTGTAGTGTCTCTATGAAGTTTAGGGTTGTGTTTAGGGTTGGTTTAAGTGTTGGGGTTAGCGTTATGGTTATGGTTGGTGATAGAACTGCACCTAAGTTTTAGGTGAGGTTTAGGAATAGGTTTAGGGTTAGGTTCGGTGTTAGGTGTAGTGTAAGGATAGTGTTGAAGTTAGGCTTGGCATTGATTTTGGGACTGGATTTGGAGGTTGGGATTAGTTCTGGTATTGGTTCTTTGGGGTTTTGGTTTGTGTTTTGAATGGGAAATATTAGGTTGTGTGTATCGTACAAAAATATAACTTAAGGAAAATTCAAAGAACTGCAAAACAGAAACCATGAACTCAACCTAAATCACAGGCTACAGTCAATCTTATAATTAAAAAAAATGTACTTTCATCAGCATAACAGATATGCCACACCAATGGAAACTATTTCAAATAGGATTGTATATGGGAATCCCATTTTTAGGGACAATTGTTCCATAAACCCACAAGTTCTCTAACGAATAAAAATGAAAAACCTTAATAAAAGGATTATCAGCATAAATTAGGGCTTTTAAAGAATTCTAAGAGAGCAATTATGGTTTGTATGATTTTAATATTAAGACCTAGGTAGAGAGGTGCTTCTAGGGCTGGAGAGGGTAGTGGATTCTATCAGACCCCTTTGTGAATTCTGCCTTACTAGTACTCTTACCTCCTCCAAATGAGCAAGAGAAAATGACACAGTTTCAGGAGGCTGTGATGTTTATGGATGTAGCTGTGGTCTTCACCAAGGAAGAACTTGGGCTCCTGGGCATTGCTCAGAGGACATTGTATCAAATGATAATGGTGGAGAACTTTAGGAATCTGATTTCTGTGGGATATCAACCCTCCAAGCCTGATATATTACATTTGGGGAGAGTAGGGAAAACTTTTGATGATAGAGTCAGAAATTCAAGATGAGCATTCAAAGTGAGATAGAGACTCTTCAAGAAGTAGCATTTCTTAATGACATGAAGGCCATACATGCTGGCAGATGAAGGAACAATTTTCAAGTAAACTGGCCAGAAATCAAATTGGACAATAATTTCTCAATGTAATACATCCAAATTGCTAAAACAAAGTGATCCCCTCTGTCTGGTGTGGGCAGGGGAATCCATTCAGATTTCTGTTGTTGATAACTTGTAATGGAGATTCAAGGGGAGAATTCCAGTGGGAATCAAAATAAAGAGTTCCAAAATTGAACAATCTTGGATTTTTGGAAGTAAATGTTTGACAGGGAGCCACAAAACTATAAAATACTGTGTAAATGTGTTCAGGGTGTTATGAGAATCCATCATGACCATGATGGCCATGGAGTACCCAGAAGTGAGAAAGTGTTTAACCATAAGAATTGTGAAAAAGACTTGAAATCATCCCAGCATAGTGCAGTCCACACAGGAGAGGAAATCTCTGATGAGAATGGAAAAGTGTCAACATTGGCTCTAACCTTGGACTCCATCAGCAATTGCACTCTAAGAGAAGCCTCATATATGTATTGCATGTGGAAAGGGTATCAGTTATAGCTCCGTGTTGCCCATTCAGCTAAGTGTTCATACAGGGGAGAAATACTGTAGTAATGATGGGTTTGGTGAGAGCATAAGTCAGATTTCACATCTGCAAACTCGTCAGAAAGTCAACAGGGGAGAGAAATCCTACAAATGTCAAGTATGTGCTAAGATCTTCAATCAGAACTCCTTTCTTCCAACCAATGAACTTATTCACACAGGAGCAAAGCCATATTAGCATGACAGATATGCAAAATGGTTCAGTCATAGCTTAGATCTTGACGTTTCCAGTGTGTACAACCCTGGAGAGAAATCTTGTTAATATGATGCCCATAATTAAGGTTTCAGTGAGACATTATCAAGAAGCATCAGAGAGCCCACACCACAATGAAACAGAACTTGTAAATGGTAAACATCTGATAGGGTATTTGATATGAATTCTGGTCTTCGTCAGAACGTTCACAATGGAGAGAAACCAAATCATTGTGAGGTTTGTTGTAAGGTCTTCAGGAAAGACTCATATTTCCAAGCCCATTAGAGAATATACCCTGGAAATAAACCATAAAAATGTGATGTGTCTGATAAGAACTTTGGCCATAATTGCCATCTTCAAACCCATCACAATATCCACACAGAAGAGAATCCAGACAAATGTGAGACATGTGGTAAGGACTTCATGTCTTCAGGCTCATCAGAGATTTCATACAAGAGAGAAACCATGCAAATATGAGTCATGTGGTAAGGGCCTCAATAGGATTTCAAATCCTTGTACTCATTAGAGAGTTCACATAGGAGTGAAGCCATACAAATGTGAGACATATGGTAAGAGGTTTAATAATATTTCAAGTTTTAATGCTCATTAGAGAATACACACTGGATAGAAACCCTACAAATGTGAGAAATGTGGTAAGGACTCCAGACAGATTTCAAGTCTTCAGGCTCATCAACGAGTTCATATGAGAGAGAAGCCAAATAAATGTGATATATGGATAAGGGCTTTAATCAGATATCATATCATCAAGGCCATCAGAGAGCCCATACAGGACAGAAAGCATATAATATGAGCCATGTGATAAGAGCTCAATAGGTTTCAAAACTTCACCATCATTAGGGAGTTCACACGAGAGGGGAGCTATACAAACATGTGACATGTGGTAAGTTCTTTAGTCACAGTTTATACCTCCAAGGCCACTGGAGAGTTCATGCAGGAGAGAAACTTTATAAATGTGGCATTTATGGTAAGACCTTCAATCAGGCCTCGCATCTTCAAACCCATCAGAGAGTCCTTCCTGGAGAGAAACCATACAAATGTTTTGTATGTGGTACGGGCTTTAGTGAGAGTTCATGTGTTCAAGTTTATCTGATAATAATAAATGTGATAAAACCAATACATGTGACGTGTGTGGTAAAGGTATCCTTCAGAAGTTAGACATCTCATTTTCATCAGAAGATCCACACAGTGGAGAATATTTCTGAAATGTGGTGTTTCAAGAATTCAGAATGACCCAAGTTTTTCAGCAATGAGTTCTATTGAAGAAAACCTATGGTCATATGTACATGGTCAGTATTTGAAGCAGATGTCTAATAGTCACCATTATCAAGGAAATACCCAGCAGGAAACCAAATAATAAAGGTTTTGCATTCAACAGAATCTACCCAGAAAATATCGTAAAAATGAAGATTAAGGTCAAGATTTAAGCTAAAGTTAATGATGGACATGGCAAGATGCATGTGCACTAGAATGTAAGCTCCAAGAGGGCAGGGAGTTTGTCTATTACCATGACCTCAAACAAGTGCCTGAAAAATAGGTGCATTTTTATGATTACTGCTTTAAAATCCTTGTCAGATAATTTGAACATGTGAGTCTCTTGACCTGACATCTGTTGATGGACTTTTCCCATTCAAGTTGCTATCACTCTGGTTCTTGGTATGAGAAGTGATTTCTTATTGTGTCCTGGACATTTTGAGTATTGTTGTGAGACTTTGAGTTCCATTTGATCCTCTTTGTTGGCATGCAGTCACCCTCTGTGCAACATGCAGTCCCAGCTGAGGGTTCAGCTCCTGACACTGGGGGAAGAAAGGAGCAGAGTTCCAATCCCTTACTGCTGTGGGAATGGAAGTTCACTTTCCCACTGGTCTCTACTGACAATAGCAAAGGTGAGGGGGTCAGTGATTATAGCAGAAGGGTGACTGTGCCACCCTGTTGCTACTGAGTAGGAGTGAAGGTTCAGCTCCCCATTCAACTCTGCTGACACCACCGTGGGAGTGGAGGAATTGGTGTGTTGATTAGGTTCTTTTCATTTTGCCTCTTACTGCAGTGGAAGAGTGAGGGCTGGATAGGTGGAAATTCAGCTATCCATTCTTCCCTGCTGATACCATGCCTGTGAAAGAATGGCCAATTCACATTGCCTCGTTGCCACTAGATGGGAATGGAGGTTTGTCACCCTGTTTATAGTCACTGAACGGAAGAGGGGAAATGGAGGGCCAACTTGCACAATTACCAGGTCGAGATGGAGATTCAGCTGTCCACTGGATGCTGCTGGCATTACAGGGTGTAGGAGAGGCAGGTTTTTCCCATTGGCATTTGGATAGAGCAGGGCTGGTGTTATGCCATTGAGGTTTTCTTTTCTGCTAGCCACTCACTTACCAGTTCTTTATTCATTACGAGGCACACATTTATTTTCTTGTCTTATCTGTTGTTTCAATGACAGACTTCTTTAGCCCCTTACCCAGGATATTTTTGAGGCAAACTCACTACCATGTCATTCTCCAAGTCCTCATGACCCTAGACAGTCTAACTTTCAATCTTTTAGAGCCTTTTACATTTATATTTTGTATTATGGCCAGGGATTTTTTAAGGTTTAAAAAAAAAGTAGGATCTATTCCATGTTAGCTGGATCAGTTTCCTGTTTAGAAACAGGAGCCAAACAAGGTCACATAACATTTGCTTGTTAGGTCTGTAAATGTTCTTTTAATCAAAAGCAGGGTTTTATTTTGGCATGGGCAGGCTCTGGGAATCAAACTCAGATCTCCAGCGTGGCAGGTGAAACTGTGTCACTGAGCCACCATTGCCTGCTTTTTTTCCTTTTTTTTTGACATTGGCATGTCAAACCCAGGTCTCCAGCTCAGCAGGCAAAACTTGGCTCTGAGCCACCATCGCACTGCCCCAGCTTCTCTTTTATATCTTTTTCCCTACCATGACTTATTCAGAATCTAGTTCTTTTGTTTGTACGATATCTCAAACTTGGGAAATGATTTTGTGCTTCTTTGTGGTGCCATTTAGCTTTATCTTCTATCCAATGGAAGTAATTTATTTTTTAAGAAAGGAGCTGAGTATATTATGAAATTCATTGTATTCTGCCATGTTGCAAAAATCATCTAGCTCAGTATGCTGGAAGTTATTTAGTATTTTATAACACAAAAACAAGAAAAATCACTTGTAAAACAGTTTCTCTTTGAAATGAAACAGATCTGATGTGAGCACATCCCAGATTATATCTCCAGGCATTTCCATATAGCTCCAGAGGCCAGAATCATCCTTGTTGAGATCCACTGGTTGAGAGACTGAGAACTGGAAGCTTTTGTAGAGTTCCCAACAGTGTCCCAGCCCTTACCTGGGTCAAAACTTTAGTAAGATACTTAAAATTTGAATATCATTCAGTCATGCAGATTTAGTTTTGGGTCCATAATAATACTTCTCTTATAGAATGATTTTTGTTAAGAGGGCAGGCCACGGTGGCTCAGCAGGTAATAATGCTTGCCTGCCATACCCGAGGACCCGGGTTTGATTCCTGGTGCCTGCCCATGTTAAAAAAAAAACAGAGAGAAAATCCCTAAAAATGTGCCAGGCTCAGGTAATGTTACACAAAGGGATTAATTCAATGGATGGGAAAGGTACTAGAATGTTAGTGCCATTCAAAGCAGCAGAATCCAGGAGGAGAAAGAGTGATAAAACTGGATTCATCTGGAGTAATCTGCTGTCTTGGGAACAGAGAGTGAGCAGGACCCATTTCCATTGTCTCCTGAGCAAGGTCCCAAAGGGAAAAGAAGGCTCAGGGGCGAAGCAATCAGGAAAAGTGTTAATGAGGGACACAGAGAGAAATGTGCTAGTGAGGGACAGAGGGAAATGCATGAAATGAGCAGCTTAGGGAAAGCTGTAAATAACCTCATCTATTGCTGTCCCTTATCCTGTGCAGTGATGGGTAGCTGGGACATTGTTTCATTTGGGGGGTCCTAAATTTGGCTGGGGGACAGATACTTGACTCCTTCTACCTGTCTGGTCTGGGGAGAGGGCTCCAGGCTGTACTACTAGCCACCCAGGAAGGAATTCAGACTTTCACTCAGACCATCTCAGAGCTGTCCAAGTGAGTTGGAAATTAAGATAGAGGCTGCAGGAAAGTGTCAGGGAGCATGGATGCCACAAATTTTTATCGTACATCATCTGAGGTCAAAGCAGTACAGCCCAGAGACAAAAGATCACCTAGCTAGTTTCCTTCCATGTGTAAATAAATTAACGTATTTATTTACAATGTACTTAAAATTCTTTCTATATAATGCACAGATATTCAGAAATCTCTGTGAAAACATGCACTGAAAAATGCCAGTGTAGTCTCAGCTTCCTTGGGTTTTATAATATACTGGAGAAGTTAAGTACAGTTAAATAAGTGCACCTGGCATAATGTTCTCAGGGATACATCAGAATAAGAAAGATACTATCATGATATGGTCTTGACATATGCAGATATTTAGAGGGAATGGTCTTGGAAGTCCTTTGCATATGGTATGAGGTATGGAACTAGGTCTCAGAGTCAACATTGTACTGTCAAAAAACAGATCAAAACACAGATATAGAATTAATTTTCTGAATGAATCATAGATTACAGCATGTCTACCAGACTAGAATGCTTATTTATGTAAAAATGAGTCATATTCTTTATCTCTCATTCATACTAGCTGCATCAGCCTCAGGGAACCAGAAAACAACACAGTAGTTTCAGAATTTCTTCTTCTGGGGTTCTCAGAGGAGCCAGAACTGCAGCCCTTTCTCTTTGGGCTCTTCCTGTCCATGTACCTGGTCACTGTCTTTGGGAATCTGCTTATCATCCTGGCCACCATCTGTGACTCCCACCTCCACATACCCATGTACTTCTTCCTCTTCAACCTGTCATTTTCTGATATGTGTTTCATCTCCACCACCATTCCAAAGATGCTAGTGAATCTTCAGACACAAAACAAAAGCATTTCCTATGCAAGATGCCTCACCTAGATGTCATTTTCCTTACTATGTGCAGAGTTGGAGAATTTCCTCCTGACCATGATGGCCTATGACCATTTCATGGCCATCTGTCACCCCTTGCATTACATGGTCACTATGAACCCCCATCTCTGTGCCCTGCTGGTTCTAGGGTCCTGGATCATAAGTGCCCTGAATTTCTTATACAATGCTCAGCGGTGTTGCAGCTCTCCTTTTGTATGCATTTGGAAATCTCCCACTCTTTCTGTGAAATTTATCAGATAGTCCATCTTGCCTGTTCTGACAATTTCATCAGTGACTTACTGATGTATCTTGCAACTGGGCTGCTGGGTGTGGTTTCCCTGGCTGGGATCCTTATCTCTTACTCTAAGATTGTTTCCCCCATACGTGCAATCTTGTCATCTCAGGGTAAGTACAAAGTGTTTTCCACCTGGGCATCTCAGCTCTCAGTGGTTTCCTTATTTTACTGTTCCTGCCTAGGGGTGTACTTTAGTCCTGCTGGTTCACAAAACACACATTCAAATGCACCAGCCTCAGTGATGTGCACTGTGTTCACCCCCATGCTGAACCCCTTTATCCATAGTCTGAGGAATAAAGATATAAAAGCTGCTCTGAAAAATTTCTTAGGAAGAAAGTTTAAGTGCTGGGACTGAGAATTACCTGTGGTATCAGGCCTCAAAAAGATTCAAGAATCTGATTCGTTTATCAAAGCATGGAAATAAGAAGTGCCTCTTTCTATTTATTTCAAATCATTTCATTAATATGTTTGATTTTATGCAACTTAAGTTATTAAGTTTTTTCTGTCTCTTACATCATCAACATTTTTTACCTTTGTCCACTGTCCTACTTTTCCAACGTTATTCTGAAACTTGGCTGAGAAACACCTTGGGATTTCCAACTTTTCACAAGAAGCATGGATTTCTTGAAGAAATATTTCCCCTCAATTGACATTTTATTATCAGAAGTGTTGATTTCCTTTGTTTTACTAAAGGTGGTGAGTGTCCTGGTCCTATGGAAAAGTACACATAGCACCTAAGACTATTTATGGAAGTTGTGTAAATGAAAGTCTGGCCATGTAGCATATCAGTTTTGTGTGTGTCATCCTATTCTAAATCTTTGGTTTGAATTATGTTTCTACTAATGCCAGCGTTCATGTGTTTGGGCTTCTTATATGAGGTCATCTGGTTTTAGTGTCTTTTTAAGCTCCTGCTATATTATTATTCTCATTGTCCAAAGTGTTTATCATTGATGTTCATTTGCACAGAATGCTAAAGAAAAATTGTTTACCAAATATTCATCTTTGAACTGGAGTTGAAGGAAGACACATTGATGTATATTTTACATGATATGACCATAAAATCACGGATCAACTTAAATATGGAGGAGGAAAAATTTCAATTGTGCATTAAGTATGCAGAAATTTTCTTTTGATGATATAGGTGCATTCATGAGAATAGACTCTTGGTGCCAATACATAAGGGGATATAAGGGGGCATCCCCATTGGGGCTCGGCAAGATGTTATGTATCACATATTATTTATTGGATTATATGCTGATTCAGCATGAAAACTTCCAGTGATGTCAGAAAACATGATTCATTGTATTCTTCTAAACAAAGTATCTGCCATTTTCCTGAGTATTGTGAAAACACTAAAGGAAGATGAAAGAACAAATTGTATTTGCTCTATCATCCCTTTATCTCACTTATCATCAAGATTCTCTTCAATCCTCACAATCAGATGTGGTTGACACAACAGTTTGGTTTTCTGCCCACAAAATACTTTGGGTAATTGAGAGTTTTGATTCAGGGTTACCAGTTCTTCCTGCACAAAGATGCATTGTCCTTCCAAACTTTCCTACTTGTCTGGAGGGGAACCTTATTTGTATCACATTTAAGTACACTTAGCTGAAGTAAACCTTAATAACAGGTGATCATCAGTGCTGACTTCAAATGTCTGAAGAAATGCAAATAATTGGAATCAGCAGGCTATATGAATATTCCCATGTCCGGCTAATATATGTCATTTAGCCATTGCTGCATAAGAAGTCAACACAAAAGTACATGGCATCAGATCATGGTTTTATTTTCCATAGGAGACCATGATTTGGAGTTCCTTTGATCTTGTTCAGCTCCTCATGAGTCTTTTGTCTGTTGTGATTGGTTGAGGCTGTTTTGATCTTCTTGGTTAAGCTTTCTCACTATTAGAGGACTGGTTACCTGCAAACTGGGCTGTGGCGACCTTAACTGGAACAACTTGCCTCTCATCCACATGTCCTCTGGTTCTCCAGCAGGCGATCTTGGACTTGATCAAATGGCTGAGCAAGATTGCAAGAGAGAGCATCAGAACCACACTGAGTTCTCTTGAAGTATACTGTCAATTCTGCCATACATACTCTATTTGCCAAAGCAAAGGAACATCATAATTGCCTCCCCGATTCAAAGGTGGAGAAAGAGACTTCACCATTTAATGGATGGAGCTTCATGGTAATATTGCAAAAGATATGGATACAGAGAAAGCTGGATGACTGGTGCCATCTCTGCAATCTATCTACCAGATTATAACTTCCAGAACTGTTACATTTTTATGTGATATTTCAAGAACCAAGTCTTGAAGGGTGACATTTTTTCCAACTCTTCCCTTGGGAATTGACTGAATTTCTTGTTGAAGAAATTGAGAGTTGAAGTATATGTTTAATGAGAAACTATGGAAATGCTACTCTAGACCATATCTGCCCCTCCTCTCCAGCTCACCACCTCTTAGATAAAACAATTAGGCTTTTTATTTCTAGATACTACATTGAGTCCAGGGATCTTATGTTTGCCTCATTGATTAGGAGAATTAGAGAATTCTTGCTTTACTGGTGCAATCTTGATGCCCTAATGTATATTCTTTAGATTGACCTTCTCTTTAATAAATTCATTATTTTTTCCATTCCAGTACTAATAGGTGGGGGCATTGGAACCTTCTGAGGCAGATTTCACTTTTCAAATGCAAATAGACAATGGGAATTAAGGATTAGAAAAAGAATGGAGTTTTGAGGCATTAGGTCCACTCTCCTGGAATGACTTGTCCTGCCCTAAATGTGAGGATTGAGCAGAGTTGGGGTCTCTGAACACTACAAAGTCACCAGCAGAGATGGCATGAAGCGATACTGCTGAGCCTCAGCCAGCTTTCCTTTCAGTTGCATGCAGATTTCATGACCACTGATTCCTGCTTATGCAGAAAATAACTTTCTTTTCCTTCTTCAGTTTCCCTGTTAAATGCCCTTCATTTTCCCCTGTTTTGGTAGCAGTTCTGTTGAGATGTTGTAATTTATCAAGGAAATTCTTGGTTCTTTAGCAAAGCATTAGCACACTAAATTGAAATATTATCATAAAGTATGTAGGAACATGACTATTTTCTATTCTCACGGAGCTCTTCTAAAGGTGATACAAGTTAAAAAATCCTAAAATATACCACGAAGTGCGAACTTTAGAGGCAACATCAAGCTGCAAAAAAAAATTAAGGATTTATTAACCCATATATCAACATGTCTAGGTTGAGGTGTCCCAGACTAGTCAAACAGCTCAATGAAATTGACAGGAACTCTGGACTCATTAACTTTCCTCTTTGTGTGGTTTCCATTCTCACCATCACACAACAGGTGCTGCAGTGCCAGGTACTGAATCAGTATCCCAGTCAGGAATACTAGGTAAGAATCAAAGGCATGGTAAAAATAATTTTTGAGATGTATCTTAGTGAAAGATCCTTTTACTGAAGTATAACAAATATATGGATAAATGATGACATATCTTAGTCTCAATAATTTTTACAAACTGAATATACTCCATGTAATTAGAACCTAGTCCTAGAAATAGAATATGATTAGCCCCTTAAGTTCTCTGTGTGTTCGAATCTAATCACCTGTCCCTTCAACAACATCAGTATCCATAATTTTAACAGATTGGTATTTATTTTCTATTTTAGTGTAATCTCATCTATCTATTTATCCCAAATTTCCTATTTTAGCCATTTTAATGCATATACTTCAGTGGTATAAATTATATTCATTGAGTTTATATAACTACAACCATATAATATATCTTTTGTATTTGGCTTTTTTTTGCTCAACATTATGCTGTACCATGAGACTGTCTTTTAAAATTAGGAATATACATGTTTTCTTTGAAGTTCCACGTGACCTTGGGTTACATTTCTTTGCCTAACATTGGAAGACATGGAATAGTTGAGCTTCATAACTTCAGCAAGTTCACAAATAATAAGGGATTCCAATTACTGCACAGAGAGAAAGTCATGGAACTTAAAAATTTTCAGGAATGTTGACAAGAGGGTCATGAGAAGGTACTGGGCACAGAGCCAGCATTCCAAGTGATCGTGTAGTGCTGGTGTTGATAGAAGTGGTCATAAGCCATCACAGTTAGCTGTAAATTACCCAAGAGTAGAAGAATGGTGAAAAATTACAAAAGTTATAAACTCGGATTACACCGGTATCCTAGGTAATGCTGGATATCCCACTGCAATTTAGGGTAGGTAGTGGAGGTGAAATAAATAGAACAAAAGGACAGGTTGGAGAAGACTAATTACATGGACCTGTTAAGTTGGGATTCTGGGATGATGGCCAGGCTGATGAGGAGGTCACCTGTGAAGGTGACCAAGTTCATGGATGAGGAGAGACCAGAGAGGAAGAACTGCAATTATGGTGCTTCTGAAAATCCCAAAAGAACTTCTAGAATTCATGTTTCCTTTCCCAGTCCATTTGGTTGCTACGTCTATCATCTATAGAGAAAGAGCCTGACTTATTTTCAAACAATCAGTCATTACTCGGCTATCTACAATTTACATTTTACATTTTACAGACAAGAAATTAATTCCTAGATGTTGTTTATGAATATCATTCCTTTTCATGGTATCTTTGAGCAATCTCTGATTAAGAATTGCCATCACACTTTCAAATAATTTCCCAAGCCATCATACATTCTACAGTGTTTAGGAGGAATACTTTCATTTGTTATAGGAATGCATATTTAGTTCTTAATTTGCACCAACCACTGTCTAGCAAATTGTATACAACGTGAAAATAAAACTGTCTACAATTCATTCATGGAAAAAATAAAATGAGCAAATACACATATAATCATAACATTCTTATTATTACAACTGCTACAAGTAAAAGAGAGTAGGTTAAATGGGGATAGAGGAAACAATGAACATGCCGTGTTCAGGCAAAACCATAATATCAGGTGATATTTCAACAGATATCTCTTAGAAGAGAAGGCATGTCCTAGTATGATATCTTGGGAAGTGTATGCTGTTCAGTGGGAATGTCCAGATCAAAGGACCTAAGGAAAGAGAATGTTTAGAATGTACGGGGTCAACAAGGAAGCCAGTTTGGCAGGGAAATGATGAGAAGTAGAGGGATGAGAGATGGTGTTTGTGAAGTTTGAAGAATGAGGTAACCTTGCTGCTGCTGAAACTTCAAAACCCAGTGAGTTCCTTTTCAACATCATACTTCTTGCACTTTATATATTTGTTTAGCATTATATCCCTTGAAATTAAATGGATTCATAGCTATTCACATGTATAGCTTTGCATTTGAACTCTGTAATATGATACAACTATTGGAATGAATGAGATCAGATGACCTTACATTGCGGTCTGCCACACTCAAAGAAATACAAACACACACACACAGGCGCAGGCACAGGCACAGTACTCCTAGGTTTCCTGGGGCCCAGTTAATACAATCCTCTACTCACCTCCATCCACGGTGATCATGCCTGGAGTGAATACAATGAGAGCAGACCTCAGATTATTTATTGCAAAAATAATTAGAAATGGAAACATGAACCAGAAATTTAATTTTGATATGGTCAAGTTCCCATATCAAGGGGAACATAGAAGAGTGTTTAATGAGACTGTTCTGAAGGAAACCTGTCTCGGTTTTGGTGGCATTTTGACCATTGGTATATCCCCTTGCAAGACCAAACTTCCCCCACCCACAGGTAGTCACATGAATGTCCTCATCAATCTGGCAGCTGCATTCCTGCAATAGCTCCCTTTATTCATCACCACCTCCTCTGGTAGCTGCAGCTCCCACAACTACAAGCTGTTACAAGTTTGCAGTAATTCCCCCCCCTTAGCCTGCCAATTTCTCACTCACAATTCTCAGCTGGACAATTAAAATCCACCTTCTGTTCCCTTCCCCCTCCAACCATCCTATATTAGCTGTACTCCTTCCCCGGATCGGGGCTGACACAGTCTTCCTGGCCTCAGCCTGCTTATCCATTGCTGCTGAGTAAACAGGATAAAAGGAAGTCTTTTTGACTGTGTTTATTCTACTGAACTTTGCACCCTTGATGCCCAGAAAAACTAATACAATATAAAAAATGATTTATCCAAATAAAAGTAGGATACCTTTTTACAAAGCCAAAACACCAAGCAGACTGAACACTCTAAGAGTAAAATGAGCATAGGGAATAAAGGAATATTTCACAAAGATAAATATAATAAGTATAACAAATGTTTGCAATTTTTATGTGGTGTAGTAAAATATTTTTTAAATAATAGTGAATGCAATATTTTGGAATCCTTAAACCTGGTGTTGAATCTTGGATATGTCATGTATTTGCTGCTAAACTGTGATAAGAAGTGTAAAATTGTGAATCTTAATACCTTCACCAAAATAGCAGGAGATAAGTATTCATCATTCTAAGTAGGTTGACCCACAATCATTATATGTAAAAAAGACTTTGCATAATTCCTTCCCGTTAGTAAATGGTGTTATCTCTGGTAATGAGATGAAGCTGATTTTTCTTTTACATCTCCTATGTCTCATTCTTTCCATACCTCATGTCTCCACTTCCATGGTTCCATTTTATTTCCTCATCACCTCTGTTAGCAATCACAGAATGAGCTGATATTCATATAAGAGTCAGGCATCTTCTGTACAATCAAATGGGTCATCAAATTCCATGACAAACAATCCCTAGTGACTTCCTGCTGGACAATGAAGACAGCATTCCATAGCTTCACACACAAGCTTGACCATCTAAGGCCAACCTGCCAAGGTCCCCTCTCACTACCATTTGCCCTCACCCATATAATCTCTAAGACATTAAACTCAACTTTCACCTTTGCCACAGCTCCATAGTTTCCATATTCAGTAACTTTATATTTCTGTTTCCCTCCTCCTGGAATCTCTCCAATAATTTCATTTAAAGTTTTTTTCAGTCCTGTTCCTTATGTATATCCTGTATCCCTTCAGGGCAGCCTGGAGTCAACTCCTTTCAAGTAATATTCTGTACATTCTCAAAAGAAGACTATGACTTCTTATGTGCCTTAATTTTATGGTTGGAACTATGATTGTGTACCACTTTTATTTTATACCATGTGCTTCCTTTCCAGAAGTTAGTTTCCTGAGGATTGTAGCAATCTTCTACAAACTTTCAACCCAAATCTGATGAGTGGGTAATTGGCTATAACAATAACTCGTGAAACATATATTATAAGAATGAATTAAAGAACATGACTTCACAGAAATGCCAATGATGAGAGAAAGTGAAGCAGCAGAGGATTGCT